>BQKN01062858.1:62305-94490 GCA_022839385.1 Asparagus kiusianus | reverse complement strand
TTTTTTTTCTTTTTCTTGTTTGAGGTCGATGGGAGAAGGGGGGTTTGTTGTGCTGAAGAATCGGAGGAGGTGGGAGTTTTTACTTCGCTGGAATCGCTGGAATAGGAGGGTTGTGGGTAATTTGAAATTTGAAAAGGGTTGGTTATTTTTGGAGAGAGATCATAGGTTGGGGTTGGTTATTCATTTTAATTATTCATAACCTTAGGTTACTATTCATTTTAGTTTTTTTATTGCTCTCCTTTAGTAATAAGGAAGTAGATTGGCACACAAAGTGAAATGACATCATTAGGTAAATATTCCTTCATGATTAACTGTCATGATAACAATCGTGGGAATTCAAAATTCAAGAAAAAAGTGGGTGACACCAGAAGCATCGAATATCGTTTTCGAAGAGGAGATCGGATTCAGCGTAGAAATCACACCTTCACAAGCGAAGGTTCTCTAAATCTTAGATAATTAAGTCACAATCGAACAAAGTAGTTAAATTAGGCACGCTTCTTCCGCAAATAATTTCTGGCTTGAATTTTCCACTAAAACACGTGAGATGCGTCGCCAAAATTTACAAAACTGGAATCAAACATCTAAAGTAGTACCAAAATTTAGCAAAAGCTAGCTATCTCATTTGTATAGATAAAAGTATGAGAAATTAGTGTTTAAAAACACACTCTACCCGTGGTCCGAGTACTCGCTCGGGTGCTCCTACTTGAGATCCAAACATGTTGGCCGCTCGATTATGCGGTCAAACCGCATAATCGAGCAGTCAAGGAATATGCGCCCCCATAATAAAATTATGTGGGTGCATAATATACCCGACCAGACCCGCACTTAATGCTCCCGATCCAAAGATCCCAAAAAATACGTTGCTTCAAAATCCTAAATTTAGTCACGTCACAGCCTCTTCTTCGCCACCACCAGCTGGGGGCAAATGAAGACATGCATAGGAGGAGCAAAACAACACTTAGGAGGGCATACTGCGGGGGAGGGAAGGATAGAATATGATGGCTCTTCTAGTGTAGTGACCGATAATAGGATTGAGGAAGGACCTATTGAAGATGATTTACTTTATATATGATAAATAATATATATAAACATTTATAAATATATATATTTATATATATATATATATATAAACATACACAATTGCAAAACCGCATAATTTTGCATATTCTGATTGATCACTACCCGATATTAGACTGTGCATAGCCAAAAGCAACTGCGGTTCTTTTTTTCTTTTTTCCAGTACATTATTATTATTATGTTTCATTTGCTAACAGTAGATGTTTCACAGACAGTGCACCAAGTGCAATTCAATTCAAGCTGCTGCATCGTCTAATAAGATTGGGGTACGTATGAGGAGCTCTTGTCAGTGTAAATACTATTCCCCCTCCTCTTGAGGAAGTGGGAATACCAGCGCGCAGAGTGTTTCGGATATCTCTTTCGTTCTTTATCTCCAAAATCAACGCGGTATAGTCCATAGCTAGAGCTGTACCCACCAAAAAGCTCAAATGCATCTACAAAGGACCAAGTGAAGAAGCCCGTTGTATTGGAGCCGTTCCTGAGAGCAAGGAAACATTATGAAGAACCCTATTAGCTTTTATAGCTTATTGGTGAGCGTAATTAGCGAGTTATTGAAAATGAAAGAATATTATAAGTACCTTACTGCATCAAGAAGGCTTTCCAAGTGTGCACTCATGTGCTTCACCCTTGGTGTATCATCTAGCGATGCGTTGGATGGCATTGGGTAACCTACACAAAGTAGGGCATGCTACATAAGTTGATAGTGCAACAGAAAAATCTATAATCCTGGCAAGAAGAAAAGAAATCCAACTATCGAACGCAGTTCAGAACAAAATCAACACAGCAGGCATAATAGGAGGTTAGTAGCAGGCAAAGTTCAGGTTTTTAAGAGATATTGAACAAGTTGCGTGTCAGATTACACATGTTAATTTGATTATTTACGAGGTAAAATTTATACTCAGATAAGAAGGTCTGCTAGGTTAAACTTGGTTACATTACCATTTTCGTGAACATAGATAGGAGGGTTGCCATAATTTTGCTTGAAATACTCCAGCACTCCTTTTAAGCCATATGGTGCATTCATCTGAATCATTTGTAAGTAGAGTTAGCTATACCAAATACAGCTTGAGACTTAAAATGAAGGTCCGTTATTTTAACTTACTCCAGCTTCCATCGACTCCCTGCCTCCGCTCATCCAAAGGCCTGCACCAAGAAGAAGAAATAGAGGCTATGTTCTTCAATGTGGTACACATCATCAGCAAAGTAAATACCACTACCGCCCACTTCAAAGTACTAAGAGCCTAACCAAAAAAGACAACATAGTAGAAACAGCTTTGAAATATTCTAAAATTTGGATCAAGTAGATTAATTTGGAGTAAAAGGTTATCTTAATAACATTCCTAAACTTAGAGACCGCGAGAATCTTCTGAAACTAATAATTTACCTGTAATATTAGCGCATATATCACCCATAAAGTCTCTTTGATAAGCTGGCACGTGATTAGGGCCGTCCTCCACATTCACAGTTGCATAATAGTTCACACCTACGAAGTCAAATGAATTCATGAGCTGTTTCGATTGCTTCGAAGAAAACTTTGGCATTTTCTTTCCTGCAGCCTTCCTCATAATCTTGGGGTAATCCCCGTGCACGAGCGGTTCCATGAACCTAGTTCAGGGAAGAGCACAAGTACAATATCAGCATGCAAAATTTGCTTAAGGTTTACAATGTAATTTTAGGAAGAGGAAAAGAGGAGGTAAGGACTCGTACCAGCCAGTAAAAAAAATTTGGGCCCTCTTCGTTGAACTTATATCCGCTGTTGAATTTGTTGCTGGAAGCATATGGAAGACTAGGAGATTCAAGCCTACGGATCCTTGCTGCTTGGCCTGCATTACCAGTCACTTGCACTAGCTTAGAACTTGACTCTCCGAATTACAGAAGAAGATTAAATCGTTTGATTGCATCTCATTTCAAATAAGTACCAGCAAACATTTTTAAATTATTTTATGACACACCCCATTTACTACTCCTAGGGTTCCACAGACTTCTTATGAAATTATTTTAGCATTTTGGACAACGTAGGCGAATAACCCCACCAATTAAGTGGTAAGAGCATGGTTAATGGAGAACTATAGGTCATCTAAAGGATGGAGGCAATTAAAACGAATATGGTAGTGGTTAATTTGACCAAGGAGAGGGCCCAGGACTGAATGAAAGAAAATGATTCACAAAGCCGGCTACAAAATGTTGGATAAAAGGTTTTGTAGTTGTTTGCGATGCTGTTGTATTTTGCACAAGAGCTAAAAAAGCCTATAAACAACTGTGTTGCTAGAGATTGAATAGAATACCTGGTAATTTTTCTTGTACAGTGAAGCTGCTGAACTGTGTGCTAGCAAGAAATGATGGGCCACAACGTACGGCTCTACTATGGAATTCCCACTAGAACAATTGCCAAATGGAGGAGAACATCGCTTAGGAGGCAAGAAGCCTTGACCATAACCGCCTAATGCAAAAATATTAGCCTCATTTATGGTCGTCCAATGCGAAACCCTGTCACCAAATTCTCTAAAGCACACATCGGCATATGCTGTGAAGTCATCCCTGAACAAAAAAGAGATCATTCAAAGTGTGAAGCAGCCATCAAGAAAGAAGGCTTAATATGAAAATGATATCTCCAAAATTGAAAAATGGGTAAGAGGTGGCGGCTCAATTTGTCACATGAGCTAACAAGGATACAGACTAATGATGAGGGTTGTCATGCTTGTCACATTGAGAAGTGTGCACCTTACCACTCCGCATCCTGGTAGCCCATTTTGCTAAATATGTAGTGTTAATGTTGAATCGAAGATCTCTTCAGGCATAAACTAATTTTTTACCCGTGTTGCCATACTTCAGAATATTCCGCTACCTAAATGTTTAGATTGAGAGGGGTCAAGTTTCTATTCAGAAAAACACGCCCTTCAAAATGTTTGACATCTAGGATTATAAAATGCAGAGTCAGTAATCTAGACATGCTTTTCGCTTGATACTGTTCAAGAACTAGGTTAATAAAAATATGGAAGCTCTTTCATTCTGTGGTTTTAAAATTTTTAGGATTTTGAAAATTTTACCATCATGGTAACAGGAAAGTAATGTGGTAGCCTGACTTGTTAAAGAACACTAATGAAGTCTAAATTAATTCTCCAAAGTTAGTAGATTGAAATAAGTTCTTATTATGAAAATAGTGACTGGTATAGTCCAGCCTAATTGCTACACATTCGCATGGTACCCTTATCAAATTGATTCAACTTCAAATGAGAATTCTGCTATGCGAGAATGCCTCAAGCCAGGAAATGACACTAATTCCTTCGTTGATGTAGGAATAAAGGTTGGTGTTATCCACCTTATTCATTAAGAAAATGGAAAAAATTATTCAACTTAAAATTGACTTTTATTAGCTGACTCAGTAAACATTTAGATCAACAAAACTAGTATAGAGTAACCTTTGTTGAGCAGACCCCTAATATAAGTTGTTTCAGTCTCCAGCCATATCGTCCTTAAAAGAAAGTCGTCGCTCGACCAGCTAATTTTAGCAATGTGAATAGTATTAAACTGGATAGAGAAAATATCATCAATGCAAAATGTCATAAGCTTACACAATTCTGGGGTTCAACCACCCCCCATATTCATCTTCAAGAACTTGAGGAAGGTCAAAGTGCAATAGAGTGACATGTGGCTCAATTCCTGTAAGATAGACTTCTATCAGTACGAATAGCTTACATGGAATGAAATGAACACCTTCATAACTATATCAACAACTTTCCATTCAAATAACACAGTCAAGGTTGCAAAGAGGGGAATCAGAAAAAGAAGAAAAAAAAGAAACTCGAACTCTACATATAACAAGTAAACTGATGCACTTTGAACCCAATGTACAAAGTTTATGGTATCTTGGCATTTCATATATTTTCAGATTGTGGTATGTATTTTAGTTGTATATCCAAATGGTCCACTTGAGCAATTAGCTAAATCAGTAGCATGAAGAGGAAATTGATTACTACGTGTTATAGCCCAGTTGAGACTCTGAAATAGGCAATGGCCAATGTCTTAACACAGGATAACCTAGATAGCAGCACAGGACCTATTTTATTTTGGTGCGATAATCGGTATAGGTTTTTATTTCTTGACACGAAGGCAAATTTAATCGGTGATTGAAAGAAAATTCCGTATAGCATTCGACATAACTAAATAACTAGTTTTATGATAAGTAAGATATCCCAGGGCTGAAGCTTAAAACTTGGAAGTACTAATGAGCGACATTATTATTTTCTTTTTCTTGTTCACTTAAACTTCGCTTCAGCTGTTAAGTTGCCAAAAAAAAGTTTAGATGTTGGTACTGATAGCAAGTTTTACTTATGAGAGGGATCTTTCTAATCAAATTTATAGATATATGGATTGTTCGAGTAAGTCCAACAATGCTATTGGTTTAGATAAAAAGAAATGGCATCTAGTTATCAAATATTTGAAACAGAGTCTTGTAATATGTATTTATTTCTCGGATTCTATCGTACAAATTGCACAGTCTATATAACTAATGATCCCAGAATAGCACTACATCAAAATTATGAGAATTATATAACTATACCATGGCTAATTAGTTCATTGATGAAATTGTTGTAATACTCCAAACCCTTGGAATTTACTTCTCCTCTTCCACCTGCACAAGCATTTTCAATAATTAGACAAATAACTCACAAATGATTCCAGTGAAAACAAGTAATGGTAACAATATTCTCAAGTGTTTATAGCTTATCAGCCATACGAGGAATCAATCTTGACCAAGAGATGGAGAACCTGTAGCCTTCGAGTCCAGTTTCTTTCATGAGTTTGACATCTTCCTACAAGATATTGAAAAGAATTTCCCGGTTATAGTTTGAATATTGAAATTACTCTCCAAGTTTTGCTGGATTTGAAAGCCCAATATGATTAATCTCTAGGATGATTTTGCTCCAAAGCAGAGCTGCTATATAGATCGGAAAGCTTAGAAAGAAACTTTCAAAAGAATGAAGTGAACCCCCCAAAATGGATATAAGTTTTGATCTCTTAAAAGACAACAAAAAGGCATATTAGCAGAGGTAGGTAATGCGTTACAATTTAAAACATAGAAGACAAGAAGTGAAAGTAAAGAGGAAAAGAATGGGCGAGAGAGGGGGAGGGGGAGGGGGAGGGGGAGGGGGGGGGGGGGGGGGAACTTGAAACATCAATGATGATTTTAGCTTTAAAGAGAACTTTCAAAAGAATCAGATGAAGATCATGAATTCGAAATAAGTATTGATCTTCTGAAAGATGGCAAATGGCATAGTAGCACGGATGGTCGAAACAAGTATTGATTAAATCATAGAAGATAAGAAGTGAAATTACAAAAAGAAACGTGAGAAACCATTGGATCTTTTAAAAAATGCATAAATTTGTACTTTTACGCTTTTATGCTACGTTGGAGTGAAAACAAACCAAGCAATTAACAGATAGTTCGCTAATTGTTCAAGTAACCATTCCATTATATTCAATTCGAAAAATCATTTAACACTAAACAAATAATATTTAGTATTCGAGTTTTATTAGTGAATAGAATTTAACCAGACGTATATTCGATTCGTTTGCTTATCAAATACTCATTTAAAAGTTGATCACTTATAATTTGTATTGTTACACACATGATGTCATATTATCTATTCTATATACTAATTCTGAGAGACCTAAAGAATATTCGATCAACTTTCTAATGAAATATTTGAATTACATATGTATAAATCATAATTAAAAAAGAAATAATTTTTATTTATAAAGTTTCAAATACTATTTGAAAATCAAATTCTTTAGTAGAATTAATATACTTTGATATTTGATAAATACTCGTGAATGTTCATAAATATTTACGGAATACCGAGTACCCGGGTTCGATTGCGAAAAACTCCAGAAATGGATATTTGAGTTCGAGTTCGAATTCAATAAATTTAAACAAATACAACCACCTTAGTATTTGATTCAATTTGATTCGATCATTTACCACCCCTAATGCTAAGTAGGCAATGCAAACTTAACAACCAAACACCTCTATCTTCAATCGATACGTTTGCTTTTGATACATAACATGGTAACTTTCAATTCATAGTTTTCATTCGTGAATGATTTTCACATTTTACACCATCCAAAAAAGCACAATATATAGAACACTCAACCTTCCATTAACTGATTAGTTCACATAGGAACAGGACAAATAAATAGAAATATCTAAATAATACTGAAGGCTACCTTGTACTTGTGATACCCATCAGAAGCTACATCACCAGTACCTCGAACATTCCCTGAATCCATAGAAGCTATTAGAATGATCAAAGAACTAAACCTTCACCATCAATGTAGAAGCTATTATAAACCATCAATATAGAAACCACCTTTAAAATAGGGTCATTTTATAGAAACCACCTCTGATTTTCAATTTATACATAAACCACCTTTAAACGATTTTCTGTCGCAATCAACCATTTGTACTCACTATTTATAAGTCAAGGTTTTTCAGTTTTGCTGCAATAATTACTTGTCAAATATCAAGTATACAAGAGAGATGATATAATGGAGATTAGGTGAGATCAATTACCGAAAAAAAATTAACTGAAAAATGGGCCCATGCGGTTAATTGCAACAAAAAACCTTTGACGGTCTCTATAGAATGAAAGTATTTTAAAGATTAAAGATGGTATCTATGGAAAAACCCTTTCACTTTCCACAAGGAAGCACATACAAAGAGCATGGTGCCCCAAAAGAGCATAGCTAGCTAATTTAGATGCAATAGCTATTTTTCTGAATACTAAGAGATCCAACGGCAACTGAAACGCATACAAAAAGAGATTACATATAAGCATGGTGATATCAAACCGTTATGTGCGAAGGTGTCCCATATGCTAGGCGTCCTCCCATCTTCAGATGCTGCTCCTTCGACCTGCAACGAAAGAATATAATGTGTGTTTATCTTTATCTTTATCCATTTCTTATAGCTAGCTCTATGTCGGGAAGAAAACTAGGAGGAGGAGGAGAATCACCTGATAAGCTGAGGTTCCTGAACCAAACACAAACCCCTTTGGGAAGTCAATCCTGCTCACACTCGTGCTACTACTCTCCGCACTGCTCACAGCAGAGATTGATAGAAATAGCAACAAAAACAACCTCATGCTTCCACCAAGAGAGAGAGAGAGAGAGAGAGATCTAAGCGGAAAGAAGGGTAGATACAGTTAGAGCTGCCAGTGACAGTGAAACCCAAGAAGGCCTGAAGGACTTAAACAAGGATGAGCATAAAGCTCTCCGCCAAAGACGAGAGAATTTTAGAAGAAAAGAACATAAAACTCTTCTGATGTAGGACAGGACTCAGCAGGCTAGAAATGTTTGGAGCTTTCTAAAATACTCTGAAGACGTGGTGTGAAAAGTGATGGAGAAAGATGAAGCTAAAAAAAAGAATATGTTATTTAGAATTCCAAGGAGATGAGGCTCCAAAACCATATTCTACATGTATATATTACTAGAGAAGGTTTAATTGGCTAGAAACAGCATCAGCTCACAAACGTAAAAGATATTACTACGTGAGCAAGAAACATAATTCTTCTGTACCAAAAAAAGAAAAAAAAGAAAAAGATTGTATACACTATTTTGGCACGTCAATTAGTGCACACGTGTAACCAAAATAGATAATATTTTAATTCCTAATAGTGGCATTAAAAAATACAAAATTAATTTTCAAGGAAACTTTTGGTCAAAGATCATTTTCATATGCTGAAGTTTAACATAAAACTGAGATGTACTTACTTTTGCAATACTTCCTGACTTGTTTGCTATAACATACATGATATAAATGACCAATGTTTTCAGAACTTACCATCCTTTCCATCGGTAACCAAATTTTTGGCCTAGAAATCTATCTGCAAAAAGAATAAAATGTGAATTAACCTTGCCTTTTTTTCCTTTTTTTTTTTTTTGGCTTGGATCATGGCTACCTCAGTCAGCTCAAGAAAACTGCCATTCAAAAGGGGCTGCTACTGTAGCTACTTTTATTTCTAAAGGGCGCTTTGGACAAACGTGCTGCAGAGAAAGGCAAAAGTTACGATGTTTGTCAGCAATGAGGTAACCGGAGTTTGTCCGTTTTTGTGAACTCAGTCAATCTTCAAAAATAAAGACAAGGGTAAATCTGGCATCATGTGATTGAAGGAAGTGGAAACCACTTCACAAGTAGATAAATAGCACCAAGTGGAAACGGGTAGAAACTTGAAGTTGACCGCTAATCGGTGACACTTTCGTCCTGTCATGGATTTTGATAACAACTTCTAGAAACATTTCCATGTTATTATCAGACAAGCAGTATGCAAGTTCTCGCATATAGATCCCTTATAAATTTATAATACTAAAAACTATTACCCCAGCACCTCCGGGTTGCATTTCTCCAAAATGCAGCCCGATGACACTCCAACCGAGCTCCAAATTTTGGAGCTCGGCTGCAAACCCAACCCACAGCTGCATATTTGGAGTTTTTTCTCCAAATATGCAGCCCCCTCTATTTTACTATTCCCTCCCAAAAAAGACAATATTAACCCTCAATCTTCTTAACAACATTTTATTATTCCAATTGTATCCTATTATTTTTTTTACTTACTTAAAATCTATATATATATATATATATATTAATATATTAAATATTTTTTAATAAAAATAATATCATTGGAAATATCTCGTTAATACCTTCAAAATGAGACTAATATCGAAATATAAAATTGCAAAACAAGTAATTAGAAATGATAATACATTCAAAACTACTTTTAGATATTCCACTTATGTCCTATTTAATTATTAGTTTATAATTTTTATATATTTTAAAAATAAGTAAAAGAATTGTTAAATTGAGAGGAATTGAAATGGAGTTGGAAATAGAGGAGTGTGGTTGGAGTTGCAAAGCTCTATTTTGACATATTCCTTAGAATATGCTTTAGTGGGGACTCCAAAATGGAGCCAATGGTTGGAGTTGCTCTAATAATTCAAAAACGTACACAAACTCATGGGTATTAGTACATGCAATATTGGGAGGAGAAAGATTTTACTATCAAATTTAATTACTTTGTATTTGGATTAAATTAAGAAATCAAATTAGGAAGAAGACAATTGGATTCACTATTAAATAGAAGAAGGAAGAAACGGCATGGTGGAATATTCTTTCGAAATAGGGGTAAATTGTCTGACAAGCATGTTCCTAATACTGCCTGTTTATAATGGAAACTAGTATGATCCCAAAACAGAAAGCACTAAAATACAAATTGGTGAAACATTAAGATACTATTTGGGAAATTTTAAAATTCAGGATACTAAATTTCCAAACTTATGTGAAACTTTGGGGTAAAATAGAGTGAAAATAACCTAAAAGTTGCTAAGAAAATTTTAACAGCAACTGTAAGTCTTAGTTGTCATATTTACCTAAGGCTAAAACTATATAGAAAATTCATCCAAACTAAGCAAAAGTATTCAGATACAGCATCACTTACATTCCATAGGACAAATTTTGTAAACGGTCTCTTTTGGACTTTAATCCCAAAAAAACCCTATTTTGCACTTAATTACAAAAACCGACATGGTTTCAGCCTCAGCGCTGAAACCAGTTCTACTTTTGAAAAAAAACTTCTGAAATTTCACGGGACTTAGCAGCTAAATTGTTAAGCTGCTAAACTTCACGGGACTTCAAGTCCCGTGAAGCTTTTTGAACGAGCAAACAAATTCTCAAAAATTTCACGGGACTTGAAGTCCCGTGAAGTTTGAGGTTGATTTTTTCAGAGAATCGACTCTCTGAAAAATCTACCCTGTAACTCCACGGGACTTCAAGTCCCGTGGAGTTACAGTTTTCCAAAAAAACGTGCACGTCTATCTGTGCATGTTTTTCGTATGCGCAAGGTTCACCTGTGAACAATATGATATTTCATATAAACATATAAACTTTCAGTCATGAATTAAACAAAAATCTAACTTCACACACGAAGATCACATATATAAACAATAATTGATCCACAAAATTATTGTTTTGCAAATTCATAAAAGTTACAAATTTCAACAAAATAAGATCACATACAACCCATAATTCCTCCTCTCCTTCCTCTCCCTCTCTTCCCCCTTCCACTCCCTCTTCCCTGCCCCCTATGTTCTTGCTGATGGGCCTCGATTATCTGAGTATCCGGTTGTGTATAAGGTTGAGAAGTGCCGGCTCCATCAGCTTGAGAAGTGTCGGCTCCATCAGCATGAGAAGTGTCTGCTCCATCGTCACGTGTCCTACGTCGTCGCGTGTACGCTTGCCCAAATGATCGTGACCTGTCCTCACGGCCTACAAACTCGTCGACGTGAGTCCTATGAAACACATGGGCTATTCTCTTCTTGATCCTGCCGAGGAGCCCTAACATCGCCATCATCAAAAGCTGCGACCTACTAGTTAAACAATATATACACAATTTATTAAGTATCTTAAAAAAATTGCGAGTTAAACAATATGTACACAATTTAGTTTAGAAACTTACGTAATCTCTCTCGTTTATCCCACTAGGGATGTAACTGTCTGTCGGTGGGCATGACACGTACCCAGCGGATGGTTGTGGGTCACACGTGATCCATCTACGCGTGATATCCCAATACCAGCGCATATACGCGACATAGTCAACAACTGTGTCTCTCTCATTCTGCATGAAATCCCACATGTGCGTCCATCGGTCTATGAAGTCCGCACGGAGTATGGCCCAGTCGGTCCGATACGATGTAGGTCGCCGCCTACGATCGATCACCTCAACAAGATCTGACACATGCTGAGAATGTAGAAATTGGCTAGCACACGGTCGGAGATATGCATCTCCACGATCTCCCAAGAGATCAATGGAAATCTAGCTCTCCACAAATCGGGACTATCCCGACATATAGGGACAAGAGTATGCATTTCGAAATCCGGTAGTGAATAGGGTCTCCACTTGAACTGAAATAAGATAAAATATTTTTCAGTATCAACAACAAAACTATAATATTCATACGAATCGAGTTCTATATTTACATGTTCATGTTGGAGGACATCAAGCTTATTTCTGTAAAACTCACGATGTCGCGTCACATATTTGTATTTAGCGAACCGCACGTTATACCTATTTAGCATAAAGAATATATGAGTACAAATTTGTAGGATCTGAAATAGATACTCTAGAATACTAGAGGGTGAGTTTGCAAAGTAGATTATAAATTGTAAAGAAAGAATGGCAACCTTAGAAAATAAACATCACAAACACAAGCATGTATACTGGTTCCACCTCCCCGGTGTACATCCAGTCCCCAAGAAAATCCCGCTTGAGAGTTTCCACTATGATTTTGAAACCTTACAAAATCAAAAGCAAACCTGACCAATTTGCAAGACCATGCAAATTGCAACCCAATTGACAAGACCATGCCAATCGTCACACCGATCTCTAGACCAAGAGATTAACCCTCTCAAACCTGAGAGAAATCCTTTTTGAAGCAAGAACACAATTGATCCTATAAGCCATGAATGTGTAGTGAAGTGCAGCAGTGGCTTATGATTCTTTTAACTCTCTGAATATTGCCTAAACAAGCTCTAAGAATGATAGGAACAAAGACAATATCAGAAACTCTCTTTTATGGAAAAACAGATTGAAAAACTAAAAGTTTAGAGAGTTAATTTGCACAATATGTGAATCTTATAAGTGCAAAACTTGGTGCTTGTTTTCTGATGTTTAAACCTATTTATAGCCTCTGAAATGACATAATTTTAAACCCAATTAACGTCCACAAAACGGCTATAAACAGACTCTTATTCAAAACCTGGAATCTGAAAAAAAACTGCATCTGTAGTCGACTATAAGTCATAGTAGTCGACTACACTGAATCTAAACAGACTCTGTGAAGTCAGAAAATTGCTTAGTAGTCGACTATAATGCACAGTAGTCGACTACACTGTAAACTAGAATTTTCTCTTTAGTATTTTGACCGTAACTTTCTCATCCGATATCGGAATGAGGTGATTTAAGATTTGTTGGAAAGCTCTTGAAGAGACCTACAACTTTGATCTTTTGAGTTTTTCCAAATTCTAATTTCTAAGGGGTATAAATGACATGTTTTAAGACTCACTCAATATTTATAAACTCTAATGGCTAACATGTTAGGTCTCATGTTATGAGCTTACATCTTCTAATCTTGTTTTGATGATTACAAACAATTCCTAATATTGTTTGTCTAGTGTTTATGTTTCTTATTAGGTATTCTAGACAAACAATATGTTGGAGGATGGATGGATTGCGCCATAACGATCATATCAAATGGAGGTTGGCGGAATGGTGGAGTGAAGCATTGCATTCAAGTTAAAGATCCAAGATCCCGCTTCATCCGCATGTGTACCAAGTCAAGCTTATTGAAGATCAAGATTGCTTGGGTAATTTAGTTTTAAGTTTATATTATGTGTGTTAGTACTTTAAGCTCAATTATATACACACATACACGTTTTGGTTTTTGTGTATATATATAGTTTATATATATACATATATGTTTTGGTTTGATTTTGTAGATATGAAACGAATATATATTCATATATATGTTCATATGTTTCATATTCTATCATATTTGTGAAAATATTGTGTTTCTAGTTTATAGACTTCATAACAATATTTTATATCCTTTATTAAGTCTATAAGAACGTTTGAAAATGTTTTTAAAGTTATGTTTATGTCAAAACATTAAATTTCATGTATATCAACTTTTCATGTTTTGGACATACTTGCAAAATACATGAGTTTTCACTTTTGGGGAATGCAATTCCAAAAATTCTTTTTGTAACACGTTTATTATCGTGTTTATAAACATTTCCCAAAGTTTCATAATTTTTGGATTTTATTTGCTATTTTTAAAGGCACTTTAAAAATCAGATTTTCAGCATGTACAGTGCCTGTGCACGTTTATAAGTCGACTTATCAGAGTTGACAAGTCGACTTATGAACTGCTCTAGAATGTGCAAAAACTCTCTGCCAAGTCGACTTACTCGAACTGTTAAGTCGACTTAGACTAAGTCGACTTATGTCTTTTTCAAGTCGACTTATGTGCTGATTTTTGTGTGTTATTTTCATCTGGCAAGTCGACTTACATTTTTACACCAAGTCGACTTATACCAAGTCGACTATAAGTCGACTTATAAATGTGACCGTTGAACAGTAACGGCTATTTCCAGATTTTGTTTTTGTGTGGGTTTTTGGTCTTTTCCTTGGGGTTTTGGCTGATGTCTTGGGTTGTTATAAATACCCCATTGCATTTACCTCTCCCACTTATGAAGAAAATTGTTTAAACAAGTTTAAGGGTGTTTTTGTGTTTGTTTAAAAGAGTGTTTAAGGGTTTGGTTTTGTGAAGATTGTTTTACAAGAAGAGGAGATCAATTTCAGTTTGGGCTTTCAATCTTCCATCTCCATCTCTCTTGTTCTAGAGAAGTTTTCTCAACTCTTTCATCTAGCTTGTTTACATTTACATTATTATATTTTGCTAGACTTTAATTGAGTTGATCTTATTTATCTCTTTGTTCACACACAACCTATTGAGCTTATTGTATTTACATTCATAGTATAATTTGGGGTTGTAGGTTTGTGACATTGAGAGTGAGCCTACATTGTGTTCTCATCCATTGTAGAGAACAATCTTTTGTTGTGAGCTTTCATTGTGAGATCACTTGTATTACACTAGTACACCAAGAGGAGTGTGTGGTGAGAGACGTGATTGTCCTAAAAGTAGTGGCGTCGGTAGCCTAGAGAGATGTGGTAATTCCGAGCACTTGAGGGAGACACGGGCTAGAGACCAACACTTGAGGTGGTAGTTAGTGTAGTTACATTGTGAGTGATTGTAGAGTTTTCGGTTAGCTAGAAAACCGAGTGTGTAGAGAAGTTCCGGCTTCCAAACCGGGTGTGATAGTGGAGATCTCCTCGAGTTGAGGAGCGGGGACGTAGGTCAGGCGGACCGAACCTCGTAAACATATCGTTTTGTTTGTGTTTGCATTGGCGCACTTATTTTCATATTTATATTGCCTTTGTCAATTTCACATTGTTTATATTCCCACTATCTTATTTATTGTTTTGTTTCACCCTTGTATTAGTTGTATATCCTTGCATATATATCTTGTCATATATCATACTTGTTAGGATATTTGTCAATAAGTTTAAATTGGCATAAATCGGATTAGATTAGCATAAACCCTATTCACCCCCCCCCCCCCTCTAGGGTTCTTTCCTAGCGGCATTAGGGTTCTTTCATAACATAGGGGATTTCTATTGTTAACCAACATACTAAGCATGTGTTAGTATGTTCTAACACTATGTGTGTGCATGTGTATGAGTGATCAAGGCTTGTACAAATTTCTAAGAAAAGAAAATATAAAATTACATTTTGACAATAAAGTATATCTTCTTCTTTGCTTCATTTTGCCTTGAACTCATCTATGTCTTGAGTATCTCTTTGAATATAATTGTTGATATAGCTCTGATACTGCAAAACAAATGTTAGCACATAATACACACAATATATAATATTTGTTATCATCAAAATAAACTAATCTTGGGGTCAAGATTCCTAACATTCTCCCCCTTTTTGATGATGACAAATATATGTTATTAAGATATAAAAAATTTTAATCCCCCTGCAAAAAATCATTAAATAAAATCTTTTACTCCCCCTGCATCAAAGCATTAGTAAAAATTAAAATTAAAATTTAAAATTTTCTATATAACTCCCCCATTGTCATTAACAAAAAGAAATAAACATAATTCTAGTTAAAATTTTCTTTTCCCGGGTACCTTAATAAAAATATTAAGCACTTTGGTACCCTTTTATATTAGATCATTAGGATTAGCCATTAGGAATCCAAATCCACTTGGAATTTGGTGTCCATTTATTAACATAAGTGTAATTCTTTGAATTGTAAACTTTATGCATATAAGATGAAATATAATCATTCCTATCATGAATATTCAAATTCTTAGGAATCCATATATACTTATTTTGTTTAGCATGAATATTCTTATTATTATTTTTCAAAACATAATTATTCTTTGTAAAATACTTAGGAACAAATTCAATGCCAAAATGATTGTTTGAAGATTTTTGAAATAAGGGCAAATTATTCAAATTCTCTTTACTTTTATTGAATTTACTAACATTCAAACATATATCATCATATTTTAATTTAATAGAAGAAATATCTTTATCTAAAACATTAATGCGAATTTTTAAATCATTGCATTCTGATTTTAGATAAACATTCTCATTAGTCAAAATATGATTTTCTTTAAGCAATGATTTATTTTCCTCTTTCAATTCAATTACTTGAGAATAAGAAATAGTAGAAGAATTAAAATTAAAAAATTCTTCAAGTAATCTTTTATTTTCACCTTTAAGAAAATTATGTGAAGCCTTTAATCTCAAAAATGTTTCATATAATTCATTGAAAGCATCTAAAAGCTCTTCATTGTCACTTACTTCATCTTGTGTCATAAAACACATATGAGCGCTTTCTTTTTCTTTGATTTCTTCATCCGAAGACGAATCATCACTATCATCCCATATAGCGACCAAAGCCTTCCTTTTCTTGTTGAATTTTGTAGACTTTGGCTTTGATTTTAGAATGGGACAATCATTCTTCATAGGTCCTGCCTTATTGTAATCATAACAAATAAAATTATTGTTAGTATCTTTAACATTACTTGTACCTTCATGAGTTACCTCGAGTGTGTGCCAAATATCATATGCGGATGTGGCCATTGACACCCTATTGAACTCATTCTTGTCAAGAGCACAAAATAAGACATTCATTGCTTTAGAATCCAAGTTTGCATTGTTCCTTTGAGATGTAGTCCATTCCGTGAAAGGAGTGGTTGGCTTCTCATATTTTGTTTCCACAATGCTCCAAAGTTCGTAGCCAATTAATTGAAGGTAAATCTTCATTCGGCACTTCCAATAGTTGTAGTTCAATCCATCGAACATTGGTGGACGATTTGTAGAATGACCTTCTTTGAATTGTGATGTATTTGTTGATGCCATCTTTCACCTTGCTCTGATACCAAATGTAGGATCTGAAATAGATACTCTAGAATACTAGAGGGTGAGTTTGTAAAGTAGATTATAAATTGCAAAGAAAGAATGGCAATCTTAGAAAATAAACATCACAAACACAAGCATGTATACTGGTTCCACCTCCCCGGTGTACATCCAGTCCCCAAGCAAATCTCGCTTGAGAGTTTTCACTATGATTTTGAAACCTTACAAAATCAAAAGCAAACCTGACCAATTTGCAAGACCATACAAATTGCAACCCAATTGACAAGACCATGCCAATCGTCACACTGATCTCTAGACCAAGAGATCAACCCTCTCAAACCCGAGAGAAATCCTTTTTGAAGCAAGAACACAATTGATCCTATAAGCCTTGAATGTGTAGTGAAGTGCAGCAGTGGCTTATGATTCTTTTAACTCTCTGAATTTTGCCTAAACAAGCTCTAAGAATGATAGGAACAAAGACAATATCAGAAACTCTCTTTTATGGAAAAACAGATTGAAAAACTGAAAGTTTAGAGAGTTAATTTGCACAATATGTGAATCTTATAAGTGCAAAACTTGGTGCTTGTTTTCTGATGTTTAAACCTATTTATAGCCTCTGAAATGACATAATTTTAAACCCAATTAACGTCCACAAAACGGCTATAAACAGACACTTATCCAAAACCTGGAATCTAAAAAAAACTGCATCTGTAGTCGACTATAAGTCATAGTAGTCGACTACACTGAGTCTAAACAGACTCTGTGAAGTCAGAAAATTGCTTAGTAGTCGACTACAATGCATAGTAGTCGACTACACTGTAAACTGGAATTTTTTCTTTAGTATTTTGACCGTAACTTTCTTATCCGATATCGGAATGAGGTGATTTAAGATTTGTTGGAAAGCTCTTGAAGAGACCTACAACTTTGATCTTTTGAGTTTTTCCAAATTCTAATTTCTAAGGGGTATAAATGACATGTTTTAAGACTCACTCAATATTTATAAACTCTAATGGCTAACATAGGGGATTTCTATTGTTAACCAACATACTAAGCATGTGTTAGTATGTTCTAACACTATGTGTGTGCATGTGTATGAGTGATCAAGGCTTGTACAAATTTCTAGGCAAAGAAAATATAAAATTACATTTTGACAATAAAGTATATCTTCTTCTTTGCTTCATTTTGCCTTAAACTCATCTATGTCTTGAGTATCTCTTTGAATATAATTGTTTATATAGCTCTGATACTGCAAAACAAATGTTAGCACATAATACACACAACATATAATATTTGTTATCATCAAAATAAACTAATCTTGGGATCAAGATTCCTAACAAAATTCAATATGAATAAAATATTGCATACAATTATATCTGTATGCCAAAGAAAACTGGCCATGTAGGTCACGGTGCACAACCATAGTAGGACGTCCAATGTGAATGCGCTCCCAAGACCAAATCTGGATCAACATGTAGCATCCATTGAATTCTTTATTCTGCATCAAGGATACTCTACCCAGCTCTCTATACAAGTATGCAAACACCGCACTGCCCCACGATAGTGCGCCACATACACCCAGATCCTTTAGGAGTGGAAGCCATCGTGCATGTACAAGGGTCTTGCTCGCATCAGGAAATAGCGTCGACCCTATCATATGCAATATGTACGCACGAGCGTGATAATGAAGCGTCTCAATGGAGGCATCTGCTGGTATATCTCCCTGAAATGCCTTGTGAAGCCATGATAGCTTCATCGCACCACTCCTCAAATCTGGAACCTGTCCAAGAAGCCTATCACATACCTCAGCCCAATTATGTTCGTCGGTGCCCGTAACTGCCGGGCCGTCGATACGGAGCCCAAGTATGACGGCTACGTCCTGTAGTGTGATGGTACACTCCCCTATATGCATGTGAAAGGTGTTTGTCTCTGGCCTCCACCTCTCAATCAGTGCACTGATAAGCGGCCAATCAAGCCGAATACATCGCACTGCAGAACACTCGTGGAACCCGGCCTGCGCTATCAGCTCTAGGACTCTCTCGTCCTCAATGACCCAAGCTGAATGACTCTGTGAATGATCGACCATGGTGATGTCCGTTACAGGCTGCACATGTAAAAAAATGGATTAAGTATGTTGAGAAAAATTATTATTAGTGCCAAAAATAAGGAATGTATATTACAAATACATTTTTACCTGTCCCGTGCTAATATGATGCGAACAATGACTCTCCTGGAGGTATAAAACGTCATGATGTACAGGACCCGGGTCCATAATGGATATAGCTAATATTAAAATATTACAAATTCATAATATGTCGCAAGGATTAATTAGAAATCATACATTAAAAGTAGATCCCAAACATAGTACAAAACGCTACAAATTACAAATATGAATGTCATACGGGAACTTTAACATTAACATTACAAAATTAACGCCTATTCCTAGCTGGACAACTATTTTTGTTGTGGCCCGGCTGATCACATCTACTATACTTATTTTTCCTCCTAATTTCTTCACGACCTTCATCCATGCTATTTCTAATTCGTACGGAACGAGGACGTCCCACCAATCTTTTCACCAAAGAGGTAATATTCGTGGCCCGTCTTGTGTCCAATGACGACTATCATATGGTGGATGAAAACACTCTTTGTACGTTTGTTGATATTGTAAGTAGAATAACAATTTCCGAAGAATTCGTAATGTGAAACCCTTGCACCACCCTGTAGATTAGAGCAAACCGCAACAACATATGAACAAGAAAGTCATTGTAGTTGCGGTACATTGCAAGTGCACGTACATGTGCGATCCACTAGCATATTAACTTTGTAAGAGCGACTTTCTCTATGTGATATACCCTCAATGACCTCCCATTCATTAAAACTGTATCTTATGATATGAAATGATCGAGCTTGCACAATTCGAGCTGCTAACAGTTTTTCAACCTTCGGCGTGAACTCTGAATGGATATTTTCACCAAGTATGCGACGTCGGAGAAAGAAGTTATTAAGTCTATAAAATGTTTTAGCAACTAGTGACTGTATTGGCATACTGCGTGCTCCCATAAACACACCATTGAAACTCTCAGAAACGTTTGTAGTCATCATACAGAATCGTTTCCCGCCATCTTCACATAAAGCCCACTGAAATCGAAAATGTGGTACCGAATCAAAAATATTCTGATATGGAATATAAGTGATGCTGAAATCGATCCAGGATATGGAATTAAATATGGTACTGAATCAAAAATATTCTGATGCTGAAAATTTGTATCCTCTCAACTTCAGCGAGATACAGAAAGAGGAATGAAGGGAGGAAACAAAGGGTCATGCCGCCATGATCTTCCACTTGCTGCCTAGAATAGAGTGGCGAAACAACAAGTACAGAATCAACATGAACTCAGTAACACATAATCTAATTAAACAAGGACGCCATAAATTCTAACATACTGTTAGTGATTAAAATATATGACCTGCATCTTAAATATGAATATTCATGGCCAAATATAGGCATTGAGATATTGTAAGAAACTATAAGCATTTTCTAGAGTTGCTAGTGTCTGATTTGGAACTAAGAAGTAATCCAAATGGCAAACTATAGACCATCGCAAGGGGCGCCTATTTTGGCATACTCATAGCTAAAGCATCAGATAGCAATAATTTAATGCAAATAAACAACAAGTCAAAGCAAAATTCTAACTTCACTAAAGTCTCGTCACAATGAAAATCTATCTTCGAGGAATGGAGATGATTAACAACCTGCCACTACTAGATAAAAAGGATTTAGTTAGCAACAAGAACTGAAAAAGATAAAAGGGTTTTTTAAATATTGGTCCCCCAAATCAATTTGAAAGAATCCCCAAAAATCATATTATAGTCCTTCCAAAACGCATTACTTACCCCAAAATTAGGTCCTCCAATTTTAATCTGCTAGTATAACCCCGAATGAAAGTAATGGCAGTTAGTTTTTCTCTGTTTTCACATTATACTCGTCTTTCTTCACTTCCAATCATGAAGGCAACAGCTTCTTCTAAACCCATTAAAACATACCTTATATTATATGCTCTTAAGTGAAAATATTATGTGCCGTGTGCAAATGTTAATGGGTTTAGAAGGAACTGGCACATTCATAATTGCTAGAAGTGTGAAGATGAAACTCAGGGTGCAATGAGAAACTAGAAAAACTTATTGTTGTTACTTCTATTTGGGATTAAACTAAAAAGATTGAAAACCCAAAAATGTAAAATTTGGGATAGTTTATAGGTTTTGGGGGACGTATTTTATAATATCGCATCGTGTGGGACTTGTTTCAAAATGGTGACCAAGATATCAGAAACCCAAAAACCAAACAAATGTCTCAGATTCCATTTGTTGTAGATTCAAGATTGAATAAGGTGAGAAGGGACATTTGCCTTTACAAAATAATGCACAGCTCCTGTGTGCAAAAGAATGTTCATAACAAGCTTTCTTAAATTCAATCAGTGAAGGATAACAAACTCTTAAGATTTATAGAACCTCAATTTCTACCTGCCGAATGTACGGCTAACAATAAAAATCCACGAACCTTTTACACGACACTTTTGCCTAGGAGTTTTCCAAATAAGTCCACTAAATCATAAGCAATCCTCGAATGTTATGAACTCAACCCCCGATACCTGAACCCCTTTTTATTCATAGCGGAGTACCAATATTTTCAAATTCAATAAAAAAGATACTAAACCAAGAAAATAGAAAGAGAATCTAGTAGGTTCTAAACACTTTTTATGTTTAGTGAAGACAAGGATAGCAGATAAGCTGCAAGAACAGAGTTAAACATAAGAACCATACCCTAGAGGGAGCCTAACCTTCATCAAAGTGCCTGCATCGAACAGCCCCCAGTATCTGCGACAATGCTCACCTGCAAAAAAAAATGAGAAAAATTGTCCAATCTCAACATCCTCGACATTGGATGATCAACCAATACCATATAACAACAACATCAACATTGGATGATCAACCGATACCATATTAACAGCTTGTGATATGCCCAAGTACAGCAAATACTTGATACAGCACAGATGCAACCAGACAATTATGCAGGGATGCTTCCCGCTCATATCACTAAAAAAAAAACAATGTATAGGAAACAAATTGATCACACACACAACATAAAAACAAATCCCCTCTATGTATTAAACATAAACTAAATCAACAATCACATTTTTCTATTAAGCACATTAACCAATGCAGAAAAGAGAAACATAATGGCACACGACAAGCATCATGAAGGAAAATATTCACGTTCATTTTCCATCACAATAGTGAAAATGCTTACACCATCCTCAACCCGCTAAGCACATAGAAACCAAATTAAATGCTAGCATCAACAAGTAGAAAAACACAAGCTAGGATAACTGAAATCGATCGCAACATAGTAATAGAAAATACCAACCAGCGCCACAACCTCATGTGTACATGGGCTTATCAGTCCAGGCCCCCGAAACATGCCCATTCTCACAGACATATGCACGCACCACAGGCTCTCCGTCATCATGATACCCGAAAACCCTCCTCAAACAAAAGGCAGAGAGAAGATCATAAGTCTCTCTGCACCCACAATACCCACAGCCCAACCCAAGTTCCTTTCGCTTGGCATCGTTTATGGCTCTCCAAACCCTCGACCTCTTGAAATTCTTGAATACCCCTCTAAACAACATGTACTTCCTCTTCTCGTCAGCATGAACACACCCAGGCCAATCACAAATGTAGAGGTAATCCCCTCGGAATCGACTGGCGAGGATCTTGTTCCCCTGCTCCCTGCTGAAACTCCAAGCTCCAGAGGCCATATGGGAGTTAACAGGCCCAATCCACTGCCTCTTCCTCTTCATTACGTCTCGGCCTGGCCTGATCGGCTCTTGATCGCTGCTGACGGCGGGGGCAGGGAGCTGGGATTCCGAGGAATCGTACACCGTGTCGGAGTAGAGATCATCGAACATAGACCAGCAACCGACGGAGGACTCGCCGGCAGCCGCCGAGGGATCGGAGGACGACGACGACGACGAGGCGTGGACAACGCGGTAGCTCTCGTCGGGGCCGATGTCGCGCTCGAGGCCGAAGTCGGAGTTCTCGAGGAGGACGCCGGCGTGGACGAGGCCGGGGCAGCAGACGGAGAGCTTGTGGAGGGCGGACCAGCCGCCCGGGGGCTCGCCGGAGGCGGAGGAGACGAGGTCTGCGACGAGGTCGGGGATCAACCGGAGGCACTTGGATCGATGAAGGATGGAGCGAATCAGGGCGGCGAAGCGAGCGGAGACGCAGCAGAGGCGAGCCCAGTCGTCGGACTCGAGATTGGTGAAGATGTTGAGGACGATGTCGTCGGAGAGGAAGGAGAAGGAGGCGTTGGCCATGGCCGCTTCTAGGGTTTCCTAGGGTTTGGAGGTCGAAGGGGGGGGGGGATTTGGGGACTGAGATGGATGGGGATCGAGTATTTGTAGAATTTGAGTGGCGAGTGCTAGCGTCGATATTTGGTCAAAAAAACGACACGAGGTTCATGCGTGAGGGGCTAAAACAAGGGCCGCAGGCGGTGTGTTTCCGGGTAATGAACTTATCGTTGGGGGTGTGAAGGGCAGCACGCCTATCGAGAGATCTCCTTTGTCCTTGAGGATCATTAGACATTACAAGTAAAGAAAAACTAGAGGCACACCCTTGGACACAATCCTAACCACACCCCCTCACTTACTACAGTGCAGAGGGCCCCACATGGCACACCCTTGGACACAATCCCAACCACACCCCCTCACCTGCTACAGTGCAGGGGCCCCCACATGGGATTTTTAAAAAAATCCCATGTGGGGCCCCCTGCACTGTAGCAGGTGAGGGGGTGTGGTTGGGATTGTGTCCAATGGTGTGCCTCTAGTGCCACTCTTACAAATAAGCTGCCCTTACGCAGAGATTTCTTTTGTCATTTAGACGTTATGAATAAATCTTTTAAGGGGGTGTTTGTTTCAAATCCTATAATTTTAGGATATGGATTTCAGCATGGGATTTGAAATTCATAAGTAATTTGTTATCGGTTGGGATTCTTAAAACTTTGTTTGTTTCACCAATATTTTAGGAAAGGGTTAAGTGAGGGGTTAAGTCTTCTTAGGGTTAAGTCTCCTAAGGAGATTTAACCCTTCTTAACTCACCAAACACAAAAAATCTATATAAGGGTTAAAGTGAGTTAACCCTCCATAATTTGTCAAGCATAAAAAATATAGAAGATGCTAACCCTTTTAGAGGGATTAAAATGAGTTAACCCCTCAAAATGAGAAGTTTACTAATACTCCTATTCAGAAGGATTAAGATTAACCCTTCTAATTATAAAGAAAATAGTCAAAATCATTGTTATTTCCGAACACTAAAACTGATCACAATGGCTAAAATAAAACTTATTTGACGGATCACCCGGATCACAAGGGGTTTATCTAAGTTTCCTTGATTGAAACAAAGAACACTATGCCTTCTTTTAGATCAACCCGGATCTGTTATTCGGCGGTCCACGGGCTAACGCGTCCCCGACACAGGAAAAGATCACACGCAAGCAGCGATCGATAAACAGTCTATGCGTGTGTTTCTAGGAGATCTTATTTGTTTGTTTTCATTTGTGTATGAAGTCTTATAAAAAGGCTCACTTTTTTTGCATATGTAATTCGATAAATGAGTTGTAATGGATTCCACAATGAAAAAGATTTCTGACGGAAACACGCTAGCGACTACAGTGGGAGCCAACAGCCTCGCTACCAAGGTTGTTGTGTCACAACTGAAGATTAAGATCCTAGTTGATGCAGCGGTCGAGTACAAGTTCGACCAAGCCAAGTTTGAAGAGTACATCTCATCCTCCTCCTCCGGATCCTCCTCCCCTCACAAGTGCAGGAAGATCTCTTCCTCGAAGAAGGTTCGGGTGGTCTTTAGATCTGAAGAAGACCCAGTGTGATGACTCTTCCCCGATTATTGAGGAGGCTTCCCCTCACAACGTCACTCCGGCTTCCAATGAAGCCGAAGCTTCTGCTCGCAATAACTCATCTTCAGTTAAGGAGTCATTTGATGAAGGCACGCCAATTTTGACGAAGAGGGCTCATCAGAGGCAACACCAACGTTTGGCTCGTCAAATTGCCAAGCCCTCGATACCACGCATACTTGGAGTTTAGGAAGCGTCAGGTAATCCAGCCTCCTCAATGGCAATTTGCCGTCACTTCCTCCAAGCTATCAACCAACGAATGGGTCTGTGTCAAAAGGACTCATTCGACTCTCGAGGAACGTATCCAACAGCGTCACACACTCCTTGCACACACGCATATTCTTATACAAAAGGCACAAGAATTATAGAAGGAAGAGGTGGCCAAGCAACCACCAAAACCACGCAAAGTCAGGATACCGAAGTTCAAAACGGCGCCAAAAACAAGTCGGAAGACGGCCGAAGAGATCCCTAGTGGCCGAGACACATCAAAATGTCTCGCATGCCGAGACACATCTGAGTGTCTCGCAAGCCGAGAAACATCTGAGTGTCTCGGCTATGGCCGAGACACTATATTGTGTCTCACGCCTTCAGTTGCCCCCGCACCTGTTTCCTCGCCTCCGTTGGCCTTCGTTCTTGCTCCGGTCTCTCCCGTACCTCTAGTGAAGCCCCGCGGAAGTGTTGATCTATCCAAATTTAAGATAATGATGGAAGATCACTTTGGTCCTCTACACAAAGATCGAGACAAAACTCCGGTTAAAGAATACTTGGGTTCGATGAATAAATCCCAAGTGACTCTTCAGACCGAGGGTCGTACACGTTCTCCCGTCAAGTCGAAGCCATCCCTGTTTGGGAAAACTCATGTAACTACCTGCTTGAGGGGGGTGTATTCAGTTCAGGAGCCCGTTGAGAGTCCACACTCAAAAGGGGGTGGTTCCAAACGTATGACTCTTGAGAATGCCAACAATGCTCTACATCCCCAGAAGAAGACGTGTTTGTCAAAAGACAATGTCATACCTGGGGAGTCAAACCAACAGTTGATAGGTTGCTCCGATCATCATGCCGATGAGTTATACTATCAGACTGGGGATGCGAACAAGTCTCAGAGGAGAAGTTTCCGGGAAACAAACTCTCATTTCTCGTGCGAGAGAATTATTAGAGTAGTATTATTAGAGTGTAGTTGCTCCAAAATCGCTCCACAGAGGGTCTCAGTATTCCAAAAGTTTTTCATGAAGCGTCAAAACCCAAATCAAGATGCTTCTGCAAGAGAAGATCAGCCGTTCAAAATAACAAATTCCCATAAGTCACAATCAATATGGTTGATAAAGGAAAGTCAAAACGGCGCTCGACCAACTCTAGTCTCGACTCTTATCCGGGGATATCCCAGCGTATAACTCAGCTCCAAATGGGAGTCATACGTAGGTATTATCAGAGGATGCATAAAGGAATATCTTCAGATGATGAAGCATCGAATATGTGCTCCGCAGTCGCTTCAGATGAAAAAACGTCTAGCATGGGACTAACCAGAGAGGCATTCACAATTGCTCCTGGTCAGTTGGCTTAAATGCTTTAAGAAGCTCTAGCTAAGTAGTGAGAAGAGTTTAGAGCTGACATGAAGATGGAAATGGAGTTAACCATGCAACAGATGAGGGAATTGCACGCTCAATAGCTGCAGGCTTAACAATATTAGCTACCTGAGTCTAGTCAGCTGTAAAACCCTACAAATTTGAATTATGTGATAAATGATATTTAATATATTATATTGTGATAAATAGCATATTTTGATGTTTGAGTACATTAGGAATTGCCTTGAGATCAATTCGGCTATATATTCCCGAGTATGAGAATGAATCAGCTTGCACAGACTCTTAGTAGTCGACTATCAGAGTAGTCGACTACTAAGAGTCCGTAACCAATAGACGGAATCTTAAATATTATAGTGTAGTCGACTACTAAGCAGGAGTAGTAGACTATCAGGAATTCCTGGACGTGCCAAGTTTTAGTTTTCAGGTCGGATTTGTGTTGTTTTCGAACCCAATTGATATCTTTAGTTTTTAAACACGTAAAAACTCTAATTCCTGAGATTATTTACCAGAGAATACAACCACCTCCTTCCCCCTAAACCCTCGAGCCATTTTTGAGTTCCTCGAGGCGTTTTGAGATATGACATCAAGCAGAAGGAGAGATCGAGGGTTGTAGCTGAAGAAAGGACTTTGCACACACGTTCAGGAGATCAATACCGTGATTGAGGAGAGATCTCTTGCATCCAAACCTTACTCATAGAGTAGATTTTGGGTTATTAAGTAATATGGATATTTTGATGCTTAGATTTAACTGTTTAACATGATAAAAAGCGGATTTTTGATATAAAATCTTAACATGATGTTAGATCTACATGTTTTGCTTGTTGTTTATAATAGAAACATTATCATGATTATTAGGGAGCGTAGATCTTCCTTTGTATCTTGTTTTCTATGTGTTAATTATGCTCAAAACCCTAACCTTGTGATATAAAGAGCTTATATGTTAAATAAGTCGAATTAAACCCTAGGTTTGGGGTATGTTGGTTCTGTAAATGTGAATAAACAAAATTATATAAGTTTTAAGCTTAATATGCAAGCATGTTCATATTAATTTAATCGATAATTAGGGTTTATGTCAATTTCTTGACTAATGAGAAGGTTAAACCTAATTAGTCGAACTAAGGGTTTAACTAATCATGGAGATGATTCTCTTGTTTTGTAATTACTTGCTTTGTACTGTATTAAAGTATGATAAACACGTGACGGTTGCTAAGTGTTGTATGTACACGAAGGTGTGCATGTTTCTGCTTACTAGTCGACTACTAAGAGTAGTAGTCGATTACTCATGTCCAGTTTGGTTTTACAAAAACTGTCTGATTACAGAGTAGTCAAGTAATGTACAAGATAGTTGACTACTAATATTGATTCATGTTTTACAGAGTCTGGGTAGACTCGGTGTAGTCGATTAGTCGACTACTAAGGTTGTTCTTCCTAACATTATGTTGTTTTGATTCAAAATGCGAGCACGAGGTTTGAGTTGCATGATAGTGTATATATGGTCATATTTATTCATGAATAGTGTCGTAGTACACGTGTTGGTACCCTAGAGGAGGATTTTGGTTAAGTATGATTTCGAGTACACTTTTTCCTTGACATCGTATCCGCACGAGTGTGCGCTAAGGTTGGTGAACCTATCTTATTGTATCCGCACTAGACTGCACTAAGGTTGATGAACCTATGTTATTATATCCGCACAAGTGTGAGCTGAGTTTGGTGAACCTATGTTATTGTATCCGTACTAGAGTGTGATGGGGTCGATGAACCTAAGTTATCGAATCTACACAAGAGTGCGTAGAGGTCAAGGAACCTATATCATTGTATCTACACGAGTGTGCGCAAGGGCAAAGAAACCTATATCTCCATTTCCACATAGTTTTGCACAAAGGTTGAAATGTTTAATAGTTATCATGCACGAGGGTGCTATTAGTTGAAAAGAATCAAAAAAGATAATTTATATAACTCGATAGCCCAATGAGTTTGGCGGACACTAAAAATGATATAACTCTTTCTTAAGTAGTTTTATATCTGGGAGACTCACCTTGTTAGTACACGAGACATATATTTTACTCTGATGTTGGATATGATGTTATACTTACATGCTTCTGTTTTAGTCATTTTTTAGTCTTATTATTCTTTTGTTTCGAGAAGAATGATTTTTAGGTAGACTATGCTTAATATATAAAGGCTCCACTATATGTAGTAATCCTTCTCCTAGGGCGGATGAATGTGATCTTGTTTTAGCTCTCTGACACTTTTATTGTTGTTCTTTTTATTTTATTTTCCTTTCAGGCGGTTCAGAGTATCAGGGAGCCCCAGGGTGATAGAGTTATTGCATAGCCGTCGTCACATGAGTTACTAGTAAAGACTCCACAGTAGAGTTTATTTCTATTAAGACATTAGAGTTTCAGTATCATATTTTATAAAGGCTATGAGCCTTAATTATATTTTTAATTAATTCATGTTGAGATGTATTTATTTATTTTAGATATCAGATGTATTACAGGTTTTTCGTTGAGACATGAATTATTAATGAGATACTCCTTTCTATATCATGTCTGTTGTAGTTACTTCCTTTCTTTTGTCTGTTTTGTACATGCACCTTATTTTGATTCTACTAGAGAATATTACTATGATTGGTGGAACTTGTTGTTGCACAGTATGGGTGCATGGTATGTTTGACATCTCTGGGTTCACATTGGACTACAGCTATGTATAAAAACAGGAGCGTCACAGTTGGTATCTGTTAGGTGTAAAAATTGACTTCCCGTTTGAGGGGTCGTTTGTATTTATAAGACTGGATCAAACCAATAATTAATGTTTACAATAGAGGAGAAGCGAATAGCCTTCCTTGTTTAATGTGGGTTCGTTGGTAGCGGTAGGACGCCTCCATTGGTGTTCGCGCCGAGTTTATTTCCCTTGGACGATCCGATCAAAGTTGCGGTTGGGTGAGTTCGAATCTACCCGAGCTTGAATGTTAAGGCCGACTGCTTGGAAGAAAGTTTTAGCAAGCAAGCAAGCAAGTTAAAACCAAGCAGCCAATGAGAAAGCAAAAGATAGTTAAGTCTCTGCAAACTTCAAGCCGAGCAAATGAGGGAGCCTTTAGCAAATGAGCCAAGGTTCAACCTTAGGAAGTGGGATGATTAGCCAACCAAAACTAGATAGCCAATCAATCTCTTTCATGTTAGCTGAAGGTGGCCTTAAATAGGCAAGGGATGACATAGGACATCCCTTGATTTGTGTGATTTGACCACTAGTAGACCATGCCTTCCTAGCTGTAGGATGTGATTACCTAAGGGGTCCTACCAGCCACCCTATTCTTGTAGCCTACTAGCCGCCCTATCTTTGTAGCCATCAATGGCTATTAGGAGAGTTCTGGTCATGCCTAGCCTAAGTGAGGAGCGTCATGCTCTTTAGCTATGGGATGTGACCGTTGATGTGACTTTTCTCATACTCTAAGTGGGCAGCTGACAAGTGAGCTTGACTAGGAGTTCAGGCGAACCAGCGCTTGGGTCTGCAGTCGAGCTTCAAGCTGCCGAGCATGACCTTCAGGTGAGCTCGAGCTGTTAGGTGAGCTCAAGCCTTCAGGTGGGTCCGACTCATGCTGACGAGTCGGCCAAACAGGTGAGTGTTAGACCCTAAGGTCGCTATGAAAAAACCCTAGAGAGGGGGTGAATAGGGTTTATGCTAATCTAATCCGATTTAAATATCAATTAAAATTTACTAACAAATATATCCTAGCAAGTATGATATGCTACAAGATATGTGCAAGGATATATAATATAAACAAGGGTAAACAAAATTAACATGTAACAATTGCGATATAACAATATGCAAGAATAAATACGCCAATGTCAAACTCAAACACAAGGAAATGATCACGGAGTTCGGACCTTCTGTCCTACGTCTCCGCTCCCCACTCCCGAGGAGAATCCACTACACAGCCCGGTTTGAAAGCCGGAACTTCACTACACACTCGATTTTCTAGCTAACCGAAAACTCTACACACTCGGTTATCAAGTCAACCGATAACTCTCATAAATCCTCACAAAGTACATACACAAGCTACAACCTCAAGTGTTGGTCCTCATGTATCGACTCCCTTAAGTGCTCAGAATTATCACCTCTCACTAGGCCATCGATGCCACTCCTCTTGGTATCAACTCTGTCCTTACCACTCCTCTCTGTGTACAAGTGTATTACAAAGTGATTCTCACAATTAGTCATAAATACAAATAAATTTATTCTCTACAATGGATGAGAACACAATGTAAGCTCACACTTTAAGTCACACAATCCCATAACCAAAATTATACTAAGTATGAAAATACAATAAGCTCAATGGTTGTGTGTGTGTAAACAATGAGTAAATAAAATCAACTAAACTTAATATAAACACTAGCTTAATAAAAATGGTACTTAAACAATATAAATGTAAAGCTAGATTGAGTTTAGGGAAACTTCTCTATAGATAACAAGAGAGAGGGAGAAGAGTGAATGCTCAAACACCAAGGATGATCTCCACTTGCTCTTGTGAAATTCTCTTCACAAACAAAACTCTTAAACACTCTTTTAAACAAACTAAAACAAACTTTAAACCCTTGTTAAACTTGTTTAAAACATTCCATTAGTTGATTAAAATAGTTAATGTAAATGGGTATATGTAGGCTTGAAGAAACCAGCCTAAGAATCCAACAAAATCCCATAAAAACATTAAAATAAACAAATCTGGAAACTAGCCGTTACTGTGCCACGGATCTCTGATAAGTCGACTTATGAGTCGACTCATGAGTCAACTTATAAGTCGACTAATGAGTCGGCTTATATGAGTAAACTCAGCAGAAAAAAATTACAACTCCGCTGCACTTCGTGAGTCGACTTATGAGTCAACTTATGAGTTGACTAATGAGTCGACTAAACATGCACAGACCTGAAGTGCACAAAAAAACTCAACTTTAAACCATGTTTAAAAATATCAAATAAATTCAAAAAAATATAAAACTTTGTAAAATGATTGTAGTCATGATAATAATCATGCTACAAAAACTGGCTTTCAAATAGGACCTCCCAAATGAGAAATATCATCATTTTATAAAATAGTCCAAAACATAAAAATGTGAACACATGAATTTTGACATTTTGGCTAAGCCATGTTTTGAAACTTTACAAAATAATTTTGTGGACTTAATAAAAGATGTATATGATCATTGTTAAGTTCATAAACTAAGAAAACAATATTTTCTCAAAATTGCATATACTATGCAAACTTTTCAAAACAATAAATATGATTTCATTTAACTAAATAAACTTGATATTGATGAAATCATATATATGTATATAAATATGAAATAAGAATGTACTTTCCAATTATATTCATTTGTTTCATAAATATAAACTTGAAAACAGTAAAACCAAAACACAATAATAAATATATAATCTCATATTTATAAGCATGAAAACTTAAAACTATGTATGTATATATATAGTTATATATATATACATACATAGT
>BQKN01062858.1:23879-38145 GCA_022839385.1 Asparagus kiusianus | reverse complement strand
CATCTTACACAGAGTCAACGCTCATATCATTGAATACTGACTGTTCACAAATCTCCTACGTGCATCCAATCCCGCGAAACAGGCGGCTAGAGGACTACACGCAATCCGATCTCGGCCCGATCCGAACTCAGGCAAATATCAGGTGACGAAACAGATCACGGATCCAAGTGACGAAACAAGCCACGGATCAAAGTGACGAAACAGGCCACGGATCAAAGTGACGAAACAGGCCACGGATCAAAGTGACGAAACAGGTCAGTTTATCCAACAAACCAACCCCAGGACGAAACAGGTCATTGGTGCGAGTCTAGAAGATACATCAACAGTCTTATCCGATCACATGAACATTAACTTTCCCATCCCAACTCTTCTCGCTTTTCTAAGTCAACACAATACATGTCTCTAGGTCACGTAAGGCTACTACGGTCATGACCACTAACAGTTCTCAATCACAACCAAAAATAACGAATACGAATGATCATGTACGATAATATCAAGGCATATCACATAATTAAGAATCAGAGATCATAAAATTGTTCTAAAATAATCTTATGAAATAATAAATTTATTTACTTAACATAATTCCTTTTACAAAATGAGTTCTTTCAAAATAATCCCTTTTTCAAAATAAGTTATTTTCTCATTACGATAATTCTAAAAATAATCTTTTAAAATAATAAATTTATCAATTCAAAAATAATCTTTTTATAAGATAAATTCTCATTAAATCAAAATAGTCTATTTTCCCAAAATAATTTCCCTTTTTAAAATTATTTATCATTCTAAAATGATTTCTTCCACAAGATAATTTCTAAAAATTATTGTAATTATTCTAAAATGATTCTTTTTCTAAGATAATTCCTTTTAAATTATTATAATTTTCCTAAAATAATTTCATTCTTAAATAAATTCTTTTTAATTAATATAATTATCCAAAAATAATTCCACTACCGAAATAAATTCTTTTAATTTATCATAATTATTCAGAAAATGCTATTTATCATAATATCGTGATTACTTAATATTATTCACCAAATAATTCTACGTAGATAACTATATCACTAAAATATGTAGAAATTTATAACTTCATCAACAAGCCCACGTAGATAATTATATTAGTCTAAAAATACTTGATAAAATACAAGATGAGCAAGGGATCTTGCCTCGGGGTTTTCGTCTAACGAATCGACGTCGCTGTACGAGACTACGGATCCGCGGGCAGGCGGCGGCGACTGCGGAGGTTGGGGCAGATCCAAGAACGGATCTGGGGGCTGTCGGATGAGTCGTCGGCGGCCAAGGCTACAGGGAGAGAGAGGGAGTAATTATAGAGAGGAACTGTGAGTTTCTTGGCAATAGAGGAAAGCCAGATAACAGTTAAATTGACTGTCATACTGATTAGCTAATAACTATATATAGGTCTAGGAAGATAAGAGGTGCAAACTAAATAATAATACAAGATAAATATCAATAATGAAAATTAACAATAACAATAATAATAATGAATAACAATAATAATGAATAACAAAATAATAATGAACAACAATTATAATAATAATGATAATGAATAACCAAACATTAACTTAACAGTTTTTATCGCAATAATTAAATTTATAATTAGCAAAACCATTAAAATAAATATAAATTCGTATTTTTGACTCATAGAAAAATCTAGAAAATTAGGGAAAATACAATACTCTTTTAGAAATAAAATTTTATTTTAAATACCATGAAAAATTATTTAAATTAGTATTTGAATTTCACGGTCATTACAGAGTTCTTGCCATGCCTAGCCTAGGTGAGGAGCGTCATGCTCTTTACCTGTGGGATGTGACCGTTGATGTGACTTTTGCCATACTCTAAGTGGGCAGCTGACAAGTGAGCTTGATTAGGCGTTCAGACGAGCTTCAAGCTATCGAGCTTGACCTTTAGGTGAGCTCAAGCTATCAGGCGAGCTCAAGCCTTCAGGCGGGTCCGACTCGTGTTGGCGAGTCGACTAAATAGGTGGGGTCGGCGAGTCGTCTGGGTCGAGTCATCTCGGTTGAGTCGTCTTTGGGGGGTGACTAGTGATGCCTTTTGTGTCGACATGAAGAAGCGTCGAGTCGTCTGGTCGATTGAGTCGGGTGGACTCGAATCGAGTCCACTTCGAAAGGAAGAGCCAACAAATGACACCTTTCGTGTCGACACGAAGAAACATCAACTCATCTAGTTGACTGAGTCGGGTGGACTCAAATCGAGTCGTCTTCAAAAGGAAGAGCCGACATGACGCCTTTCATGTTGATGTGCCAACTCGTCGAGTCGCCTGAGTCGTCTGAACTCAAATCGAGTCGGCTTCGATAGGAAGATATGACAAATGAAATCTTTTGTGTCGACGTGCTGACTCGTCGAGTCACCTGAGTTGGGTGGACTTTAGATGAGTCGCTCTGCCTTCACCCACTGTGGTCCCTTAAGCTCTTTTGCTTGTTCCAAGTTGCTGTGCAGGGATAAAGGCAATTTTTATTGCCTAGAGTATCAGAGCTCTAGTTCCAGTATCCTTAGGATCATCCTGTGTCGATTCGTGGAGCTAGAATAGAGTTTCCTAGGATTCAGGTACAGAGTCCATTAGGAATTCTTAGCATGAGTGAGGATATTATATGCGTATATTCTAAAATTTACGAATTTTTTGGCAACAGTGATACTTTGGTTATAAAGTAAATTGCATGAATGAAATATGATATGATATATTTATTTACTACAAGTAATTCATATACTTTCGTCTAAGGTCTCTATACTTGTATTTTCTTCCAAATTATAGATGACCGGACGTAGACGTGGGTGGGGATGATCACGTACACCGAGAGTTAAGCAGGATGAGCCCGAGTGTCAGGAGCCTCCGCTTGAGTAGCAGCAGGCTCACTAGAACTCATCTGAGCCGTAACAGGCTCCCCAGTATCTGGTAGACCTTATGGAACCTATTGTAGCTAGACTCGTAGCACTTGAGAAACGAGTGGCGAGTCAGACCGTACCTATTACATCACCACCTATTGTGCCACCACCAGTGAATCCGGTTATTTTGATTATAGAGGAGTCCCTAGTGGTTACCCCAGGATGCATTCCACCAGTAGTCACAGATAGAGCCACAGAGCAGGAGGCATGGCTTCCACTAGTAGAGAGGTACCAGAAGATAAGAGCACCGGAGTTTTAGGGATCATTAGACTCACTTTAGGCCCACAAATAGAAGGAGGATGTAAGTAATATCATCAATTTACTTGGTGTGGATTCGGTGTAGAAGCAGAGGCTAGCAGCTTACAACCTCTAAGGAAATGCCGAAGGATGGTATCGACTCTAGTTCACCCCAGAACATAGGATGGTTCTTACTTGGGAGGATTTCATGCATTTTTCGATAATCAGTATATCTCTTTCGCAGAACGGGCTGAGAAGGAGCTAGAGTTGACCAAGCTAAAGCAGGGGGACATGATCATAGCAGAGTACGAGAGTAGATTCATGATCCTACTTCGTTTTACGGGTATGTGGTAGTCGGGAGAGCGCCAGGCACAGATGTTTCTTACGGGACTTCGACCTAGCCTTCGTTGCTACCTGGTATCCAGGAGATTTTGTTTAGTCAGAGAGGTAGCGGATGCAGCTGTCTCACAGGAAACCGAGACGGTGATATTCCAGAAGGCTAGAGAGGGCAGCACAAAATCCGGACAACAGAGTGCTAAGAACAAGGGTAAGAGACCTTTCGTCGGATCTGGAGGACCTCAGCAGAGGGGTAAGTGTTTTTAGCATCAGCAGTAGGGTCAAAGAGGACCACATCAGGATCAGAGGACGCAGCACCAGTACAGATTTCAGGGGACGTGTCTTAACTGTCGGAAGTTTGGACATAAAGCATCAGAATGCCGCAGTGCACCTAGAGGAGGTCAGCAGCAGGGTCAAGGACATGGTCAGTAGCAGACCCATGGTCAGGTTTAGCAATAGCATCAAGGCCGCAGTTACGACCAGCAGCACCAGAGGATTGAGGCACCACTTGTCGTTCTGAGGATTGAGAGACTAGCAAGCCAGATTCATGCTATTTAGATCGTTCATCTAGGTTAAATGGACCCACATGTTTCATCGCCAGTAGCACATCATACACCAACCACTGGTAGGGTCTATGCCGTCTGTAACGCCCCGCCCCGGAATCCCGGAGTCGATACGCTATTAGATCTGATGGACTACCTCACAAACCATCACATATCTTTTCAGCACGTTTTGTCCTCACTCACGTGCTCCCTAGAAAACTTCCCAGGGGGTCACCCATCCTAGAATTTCTCCAGGCCAAGCACGCTTAACTTTGGAGTTTCTAGGAGTTGGGTTTCCAAAAAGAAGATGCATCTTGATGGTATGAGTATTCCAATCAAATCTATCAATACTAATCACATCACCCTCTCTCAAGGGTTGGGGTATTACAATCTCCCCCACTTAAACTCGCAACGTCCTCGTTGCGTCAAATCATATCATCCAAGACCGTACCATCCGTGTGAGATTCTTAGAGGTGACTCCTACGGCCTCAAGAGGTGGCTCCCGCCCTCTCGACGTAGCACTTTTCGCTGCATAGCACTTAGCTCTCACAATTCCGATTGGCTTTGCTCTGATACCATTTGTAACGCCCCGCCCCGGAATCCCGGAGTCAGTACATTATTAGATCTGATGGACTGCCTCATAAACCACCACATATCTTTTCAGCACGTTTTGTCCTCACTCACGTGCTCCCTAGAAAACTTCCCAGGGGGTCACCCATCCTAGAATTTCTCCAGGCCAAGCACGCTTAACTTTGGAGTTTCTAGGAGTTGGGTTTCCGAAAAAAAGATGCATCTTGATGGTATGAGTATTCCAATCAAATCTATCAATACTAATCACATCACCCTCTCAAGGGTTGGGGTATTACACCGTCGTACCACGTGATCATGGTGCGAGTGGAGCAATAGTGGAGTTATCTTTCTTGTGAATTTTGTTTCGGCTTGAATCTTGTTTGATTCAGGAGTCTCACATTCTTTTATATCTCATACCTTCATGGGTAGGCTTCAGTTAGTTGCACATCCTTTAGATGATCCATTATTAGTTTCTACTCCTCTCGGAGAGGTATCCCTATTAGGGAGTGTTTACAGGAGGTGTGTTATCAGTTTAGATGAGTCTGAGTTCATCATAGACTTGATCGTTTTGCGGATATTAGATTTTGACGTTATTCTCGGTATGGATTGGTTTTCGTCATACCATATTAGTACCAAATATTTTGCTAAAGTAGTCAGCTTGCGAGCATCAGATGGGTCGGAGTTGATCGTAGTGACCTCATAGGAAACCAGCTTGTGGAGTCTTTTCTGGCATACGTCGAGGAGGTATTTTTACGGGATAGGGGTGTCGAATTGAGTAAGACACGAGTAATCTTAGAGTATTCGGATGTTATCTAGGACATACCAGTTTTACCTCCAGTGAGAGAGGTTGAGTTTTGTATTGAGTTGTAGTTCGGTACGGTACTGATTTCCCAAGCACTTTATCGTATGGTGTCGGCTGAGATAAGGGAGGTACAGACCCAGTTAGATGAGTTATTATCCTAGGGTTTTATTCGATAGAGTCATTCTCTGTGGAGAGCACTGGTCCTTTTCGTGAAGAAGAAGGACAGTAGTATGTAATTGTACATCGATTATCGTGAGTTAAACAAGGTGACTATCCAAAACATGTATCAGTTACCGAGAATTAATGACTTGTTCAACCAGCTGTAGTGAGCGCAACACTTCTCGAAGATTGATCTTCATTCTAGTTATCATCAGTTGCGGGTTAGGGAGATGGATATTCCCAAGACCACCTTTCTGACTCGTTATGAGTCCCTTGAGTTTCTCGTCATGCTATTTGGGATGACCAATGCACTCGCGGTATTCATGGACTTGATGAACTGGGTTTTCCATCCGTACTTGAACCAGTTTGTGATAGTATTTATTGATGATATTCTTATTTATTCGAGATCGAAGGCAGAGCATAAGTAGCATCTTCGTCTGGCTTTGCAGACTCTATGGGAGTACTAGTTATACGCTAAATTCAGCAAGTGTGAATTTTGGCTATCTGACGTTAGATTTCTTGAACACGTCATTAGTAAATTGTTAGTATGATATGCCCTAGAGACCAATCACAGAGATGGTTATGTTTAATTTATGTTTATGTAACTTCTATGAATAATCTGTTATTCGGTCCCTTGAATAAATCACTTATTATGGATCATTAAGTATGTGACTTGAACGTGAAACTCCGTAATTAGATTGTGATGTTATTCTAAATAGTCCTTGTCTTTTGTCATTGGTTGGGACACTAATGATTTTATAGGCTGTATGTGGATTGATTGATGATCATGTTTCATGGATCATGGATATGAGATATCAAGTCAATCACATGAGTATATGTTGGTGAACATGATACTGGACTGACCTGCTATGAAACACTGCATGGATTATATGTGTCATCAGTAGGTTTCATACAATGATTATGTTCAGTCTTTTGACCTGAGATTATCACGGTTTCCTACATGAGGATTGTACACTTTGATGTTACCAAACGTTTCCCTAAATGGATAATAATAAAGGTATCAATCGGGTATGCTATGAATCATGCAGAGGGATGTGAATGGTCAAGATGGAATTTGTCCCTCTCATATAAATGAGAGTATGATATCTCTAGGCCCCTCGAAGAAGATAGACTGAGAAATTGCATGGTCATGCCTAATTAGTTAAGAATCAACTATTGAAAAGGTCGGTCTAACTTCAGGTGAGAGAAATTAAACCTTGAACTGTATAAGGTTGACACGCTTCCTGCCTTGAGTTCAATCAAGATATCTGGTGATGAAGAGACTGACATATGTCTATTATGAACTAGGTATCGTCTGAAATGACATTTACATAATTTGGGTAGTCATAATGTCCTGCTAGGGTCCGCTTATGACTTGTGGGCTGAAAAAGTATTTTGGCTCACTGCCAACATCGTGTAAACCTATTGGGTTGCACATAAGAACATGTTGGAATGTTATTAAGAAAGCATGTATACATTAAGTCATATAGAGATATGATTAGTTGTGAGGCTATCGGGTAATTGGATAAGGATTGATTTGATCAATCTCGATTAATTAATCAGAATTAATTTGATCAATCACGTTTGAAAGAAATACTGACCAAGTTTAATGAACCTATCTTCTAGCAATCAAATTGATATGATCAATCACGGTTTAAAGATATGATTTGATTTGAATAAATTATATTTTAAGAAACTGTATGATTAGAATCCTGATCTCTTTACGGTTTGAGAAACTACCTCACAGCCCTATAAAAAAGGGCATGGGATGGACCTTTTGATCATCCAATCGAGCTTCTGAAATCATAAGGAAAAAGAGAGAGAGACTCCAAAGGCCACCGTCTTCAAAGTGCTAGCACACTAACGTGCGGAGTTCCAACAAGTTCGTGTGGATACTAGTAGAGGCGTCGCTACAATTGTCGCGCAACATTTCAACGAGTACGTAGTTTTTCGTTGTTAATCTGCACGCTTCAGGTAATTTTCTATCTTGGATCTTCTTCTACGTATGGATTTTAGGATGTAGGTGGATAAAAAATTTTGATTTTACTGCATATTAGTCTGCCTACTTTCTTACAGTAAAGAGGGCATTGCAATGGATCCCACTAAGGTAGCGACATTACTTGATTGGGAGAAGCCGACTATAGTTACAGATATTCGTAGTTTCTTGGGCTTGGCTGGTTATTACAAAAAGTTCATTTAGGACTTCTTGAAGATTACGACGTTACTTACACACCTTACGAAGAAGGATGTACAGCTTGTTTGGAGTACGGAGTGTCAGGAGGCCTTTGAGATATTAAAGGCCAAGTTGACTTCAATGCCGGTGTTGACTATTTCGAGCAATGATAGGACATTCATTGTCTACACGGATGCATCATTAACGGGTCTAGGAGGCGTTTTGATGTAGACCCAGGGAGTAGTGGCATATATATCATGACAGTTAAGAACACATGAGTAGAACTACCCCACACATGACTTAGAGTTGGTAGTAGTGATCTTTGCATTGAAGACATTGAGACATTACTTGTATGGGGTGTAGTTCGAGTTATTCACAGACCACTAGAGTCTGAAGTACTTATTCTTTTAGAAGGAACTCAATCAGAGGCAACAACAATGGGTTGAGTTTATCAAGGATTACGAGTTCGCGATTCAGTATCATTCGGGAAAGGCGAACGTCGTACTAGATGCTTTGAGCAGGAAGCATCGACATCAAATTACGACTTTGAGGTGCTCATTGTATCGAGATCTTCATACTCTTAGCCAGTTTGATTTTAGGCCAGAGATTGGCGAGATGAGCGTATTTTTAGGAGCTATGTCAGTACAGCCATCTTGATGTGATAGGGTGATCAGAGCTCAACTAGAAGATTATTGGATTGAAACCCAAAAGGAGGAGATTTCCAAGGAGTCCAAAGCTGATTAGACTATTAGAGCAGATGGAGGCCTTTGAATGAAGGGCCGATTAGTTATACCTGCTAATACAGAGCTGAATTTGTTTGATAAAGTGCATAATACCAGGTACACAGTACATCCAGACACATCAAAAATGTACAAGAACCTAAAAAGACGATTTTGGTGTAGCAGTATGCGTAGGGAAATAGTAGAATATGTTGCTAGATACTTTACGTGCCAGCAAGTAAAGGTAGAACACTTAAGACTCGCAGGAGCCCTACAGTCTTTATCCATTCCCAGAGTGGAAATGGACAAATATTTCTATGGATTTAGTTGTAGGGTTACAGAAGTCAAAGAAGGGGAATGATTCCGTTTGGGTGATAGTTGATCGGTTGACAAAGTCAGCATATTCTATACCAGTAAGGACTACCTACACCGCCTAGATTTATGCGAGGATCTTCATTCGGGAGATAGTTCGACTTCACGAAGTTCCAGAGACGGTCGTATCTAATCGAGGCTAAGTTTTCACTTCACATTTTTAGAGGATCTTTCAGGATTCGTTCGACAACAAATTATCATATAGCAGTGTGTTTCACCCGCAAACAGATGGGCAAACGGAGAGAGTAAATCAAGTATTGGAGGACATATTGCGGGCTTACATTTTAGATTTCCAGGGTAGCTAGGAAGACTATATTCCCTTGATCGAGTTCACTTATAACAATAGTTATCAAGAGACGATTGGTATGGCTCTATATAAGGTATTGTACAGGAGGCCCTGAAGATCCCCGATTTGTTGGGCAGAGCCGGAGGATAGCTTATTACTTGGGCCGGAACTGGTGAGGCAAACTACTGAGAATATAGCATTGATTAGGGAGCATATTCTTACCGCTTAGAGTCAGCAAAAGAGCTATGTGGATCAGAGACAACGACCTTTAGAGTTTTAGTATGGAAACTGTCATGTTGAATGTATCGCCAGTGAAGGGTGTTCAGCGATTTGGTAGATGGGGAAAGCTTGCCCTACGATACATTGGTCCGTTCATAATAGTTGAACGCATTGGAGTCATTTCTTATCGGCTAGATCTTTCAACATTGATATCAAGTATACACGATGTTTTCCATGTTTTGATGCTTAAGAAGTATTTACATGATGAGGAGGAGCAGTGAGTATTAAATGCACCACAGATTGCGATTAATGATGATTTGTCTGCAATAGAGATTTATGTTTGTATCCTTGCGAAAGAGGATAAGAAGCTTAGAAACAAGATTATACTGTTGTTTAATGTTCAATGGAACCGGAAAGGAGCTGAGGAGGCTTCTTGGGAGCGGGAAGAGGATATGCGTCGTGACTACCCACACCTGTTTGAGCAAGTAATTTGATTATTTTGATAATGTTTTGCTTATACACATGATTGTCAATGTGGACATATTTATATTTAACACTAGAATGGGGGTATTAATACTTAACTTCTAATCACTTGGAACACATGGTATATATATGGGAGGTTCATTGTTTAGATTTTTTACCTGACGTACTAGTTCTGCTTAGTTAGGAGTTAAGTGGGAGCACTCACATTCTAGACTGTTAAGTGTAAATATTTTATAATACGGTTGCAGAATTTCAGGGACGAAATTCTTTTAAGGGGGTAGAATGTAAAACCCTACAAATTTGAATATTATGTGATAAATGATATTTAATATCTTATACTGTGATAAATAGCATATTTTGATGTTTGAGTACATTAGGAATTGATTTAAGATCAATTCGGCTATATATTCCCGAGTATGAGAATGAATCAGCTTGCACAGATTCTTAGTAGTCGACTAATGTTTAGAGTAGTCGACTACTAAGAATCTGTGCAAGCTGATTCATTCTCATACCCGGCAATATATAGCCGAATTGATCTCAAATCAATTCTTAATGTACTCAAACATCAAAATATGCTATTTATCATAGTATAAGATATTAAATATCATTTATCACATAATATTCAAATTTGTAGGGTTTTACATTCTACCCCCTTAAAAGAATTTCTTCCTTGAAATTCTGCAACCATACTATAAAAATATTTACATTTAAAAGTCTAGAATGTGAGTGCTCTCACTTAACCCCTAACTAAGCAGAACTAGTACGTTGGGCGAAAAATCCAAATAGGGAACCCCCCATATATATACCATGTATTCCAAGTGATTAGGAGTTAAGTATTAATACTCCATTCTAAGAGCATGTAATCAATAGACAGAATCTTAAATATTATAGTGTAGTCGACTACTAAGCAGGAGTGGTCGACTATCGAAAATTCCTAGACGTGCCAGGTTTCAGTTCTCGGGTCAGATTTGTGTTGTTTTCGAACCCAATTGATATCTTCAATTTTTAAACACATAAAAACTGTAATTCCTGAGATTATTCACCAGAGAATACAACCACCACCTTCCCCCTAAACTCTAGATCCATTTTTGAGCTCCTCGAGGCGTTTAGAGATGTGACATCGAGCAGAGGGAGAGATCGAGGGCTGTAGCTAAAGAAAGGACTTTGCACACACATTTAGGAGATTAACACTGTGATTGAGGCAAGATATCCTGCATCCAAACCTTACCAATAGTGTAGATCTTGGGTTATTAAGTAATATGGATATTTTGATGCTTAGATTTAACTGTTTAACATGATAAAAAGAGGATTTTTGATATAAAATCTTAACCTGATGTTAGATCTATATGTTTTGCTTGTTGTTTATAATAGAAACATGATCATGATCATTAGGGGGTGTAGATCTTCGTTTGTATCTTATTTTCTATGTGTTAACCATGCTCAAAACCCTAACCTTGTGATATAAAGAGCTTACATGTTAATTAAGTCGGATTAAACCCTAGGTTTAGGGTATTTTGGCTCTGTAAATGTGACTAAACGAAATTATATAAGTTTCAAGCTTAATATGCAAGCATGTTCATGTTAATTTAATCGATAACTAGGGTTTATGTCAATTTCTTGACTAATGAGAAGATTAAACCTAATTAGTCAAATTAAGGGTTTAAATAATCATGGAGATGATTTTCTTGATTTGTAATCACTTACTTTGTACTATATTAAAGCATGATAAACATGTGACGATTGCTAAGTGTTGTATGCATGTTTCTGCTTTGTAGTCAACTACTAAGAGTAGTAGTCGACTACTCATGTCCAGTTTGGTTTTACAGAAACTGTCTGATTACAGAGTAGTCGACTAATGTACAAGATAGTCGACTACTAATATTGATTCATGTTTTACAGAGTCTGGGTAGACTCGGTGTAGTCGACTACTAAGCTTAGTAGTCGACTACTAAGGCTGTTCTTCCTAACATTGTGTTGTTTTGATTCGAAATGCGAGCACGAGGTTTGAGTTGCATGATAGTGCATATGTGGTCATATTTATTCATGAATAGTGTCGTTGTACACATGTTGGTACCCTAGAGGAGGATTTTGGTTAAGTATGGTTTCTAGTACACTTTTCCCTGGACATCGTATCCGCACGAGTGTGCGCTGGGGTTGGTGAACCTTTGTTATTGTATTCGTACTAGAGTGCCTGGGGTCGGTGAACGTAAGTTATCAAATCCGCGTTAGAGTGCGCAGAGGTCAAGGAACATATGTCGTTGTATCTGCACGAGTGTGCGTAGGGGCAAAGAAACCTATATCTCCATTTCCACATAGTTTTGCACAAAGGGTGAAATTTTTAATAGTTGTCATGCATGGGGGTGCTATTAGTTGAAAAGAATCAGAAATGATAATTTATATAACTCGATAACCCAATGAGTTTGGCGGACACTAAAAGTGATATAACTCATTCTTGACTATCTTTATATCTTGGAGACTCACCTTGTTAGTACATAAGACATATCGTTTACTCTGATGTTGGATATGATGTTATTGTTAGACCCTAGAGGGGGGTGATTAGGGTCTTATGCTAATCTATTCTGATTTTATGTCAATTAAAACTAATGCAAATATATTCTTGCAAGATAGATATACAAGAGATATAAGCAAGAATAAGCAATATGAACAAAGGTAAATATCCTAGCAATGAGATATACTATGGGATATATGCAATGATATATAATCACAAAGGTAAACAATCTAAACTAGATAGTGGGCAATATAATCAACAAGCAATATACAAAGGTGATATAAGATATGAACATAAAAGTAAGTACATCAATGTAATCATAAACAAACGATATGATTACGGAGTTCGGTCCCCACCACCAACATCTCCGCTCCTCACCTCGAGGAGATCTCTACTATCACAACCGGGTTTTCTACGTTTACCCGAACAACGTTTACACCTCACAATACGGTTTTCTAGTTTATCGAAAACTCTACAACTCACACACTCTTGCAATCCCACTCTACACCCTCTCAAGTGTTGGAACTAGACGTGTCTCCCTTAAGTGCTCGGATACAACCTCTCTCTAGGTTCGTCAACCGACGCCACTCCTCTTGGGACGATCCTCGACTCTCGCAACACACTTCTCTCGGTGTACAAGTGTATTACAAAGTGATCCTCACAATAAGCACAATTACAATAAATGATTGTTCTCTAATATGGATGAGAACACAATGAAAGCTCACACTCAATTGTTACAACTCTCACCAATCCAAATATACAATGTATGTAAATACAATAAGCTCAAGTGGGTGTGTGTAAACAATGAGTGAAATCAAATCAACTAAACTCAATATAAAATTAGCTTTAATAAAATGATAATCAAATAAATAGATGTAAAGCTGGAAATAGAGTTTAGAAAACTTCTCAATAGATCAAGAGGTAGAGGGAGAATAGTTGGCTGCCCAAACACCAATAGATGATCTCCTCAAGCTCTTGTAAAATTGATTTTACAAACTCAAACTTCCAAATGCTTAAAAGCTTCTTAAACTAAACTTAAACTCTTGTTTAAAACTCTTTAAACTTGTTTTAAAAACACTCTATTATTCTAGAGGAGCTAAAGGCAATGAGGTATTTACACCCACTCAAAACATCAGCCAAAATAACATTAAAAAGACCAAAATATCCCTAGAGAATCAAATCAGAATATAGCTATTGGAAAGCAATCATCAGTTCGGCGGTCAACCATGAGAAACTGGTGGTCAACCGCGAAGCACAAAATCCAAAAGATCAGTTTTAAAAAGTTGGCGGTCGATCGCGGCGGTCGACCGTGGCGGTCGACCGCGAGAGTCTCTGAATGAGCCACGGTCGACCGTCATGGTCGACCACGAGCCATAAAAAGGTAAGCTGGGTTTTTGGACTGCAGGCGGTCGACCATGGCGGTCGACCGCAAACTGATACAAAGAATATACAGGTTTTGAAACAGTTTTTAGATTTTAAAACCATGTTTAAAATATCAAATAAATTCAAAAAAATATAAAACTTTGAGAAATGATTATAGACATGATAATACACATGCTACAAAAACTGGTTTTTAGAAAAGACCTCCCAAATGAAAAATATCATCATTTTGCAAAATAATCCAAAACATGAAAATGTAAACACATGAGTTTTGACATTTTAACTTAACCATGTTTTGAAACAATACAAAATGATTTTATAAACTTGAAAAAAGATGTAAACTTTTGTTATGAAGTCTATAAATAATGAATATAGTATTTTCACAAATACAATAGCATATGAAACATATGCGTATGAATATGAATATATATTTATTTTATATCTATGAAATTAAACCAAACCAACTTATCCACATAAAAACAAACATGTATGAATATAAATATTTATTTATATGCTTGTAAAAACTTTGTTTGTGGATAAACCAAAATCCAAAATGT
>BQKN01062858.1:0-23479 GCA_022839385.1 Asparagus kiusianus | reverse complement strand
TGATATTGAGCTTAAAGTACTAGCACACATAATATAACACCTAAACTATATTACCCAAGCTTGATCTTGATCTTCATTGTAGCTCAACTTGGTAATCTTGCGGATGAAGCTTGAACTTGGATCTTCAACTTGAATTACGTAGACTTCACTCGACAATTCCACCAACCTCCATTTGATATGATCGTTATGGCGCAATCCATCCAACCTCCAACAATGTTGTTTGTCTATAATAAATAGAAAACCACAAACACTAGACAAACAACATTAGTCATAAATTGTTTGTTAAACATCATCAAAACAAGAAGGCCAATAGTTATACTTACATGCTTATGTTTCAGTCATTTTTTTAGTTTTATTATTCTTTAGTTTCAGGGAAAATTGTTTCTAGGTAGACTATGTTTAATAGATACAGCCTCCACTATATGTAGTAGCCCTTCCCCTGGGGACGGATAAAGGTGATCTTGTTTTAACGCTCTGACGCTTTTGTTATTGTTCTTTTTATTTTCTTTTCTTTTCAGATGATTCAGAGTATCGGAGAGCCGCAGGGTAATGGAGTTATTGCATAGTCGCTGTCACATGAGTTACTAGTAGAGACTCCATGGTAGAGATTATTTCTATTCAGACATTAGAGTTTCAGTATCACTTTTTATAAAGGCTATGAGCCTTAATTACATTTTCAGTTGATTCATGTTGAGACGCATTTATTTACTTTAGATATCATATGTATTACAAGTTATTCATTGAGACATGATTTATTTATGAGATACTCCTTTCTATATCATGTTTGTTGTAGTTATTTCCTTTTTTGCATGTTTTGTACGTGCATCTTTTTTTGATTCCACTAGAGGATATTGATGTGTCTGGTAGAACATGTTATTGTATAGTATGAGTGCATGATAGGTTTGACATTTCTAGGTTCACCTTTGACTACAGCCATGTGTGAAACCAGGGGCGTCACATCAGCAAGCTGAGTCCAGTCGTCGCAACACCACGGTGGTTCAAGCCAATGCAATTGACAACGACGCAGAGGTGGATGAACATATCTTCGCCGACTCTCCTCTCAACAGCAATAACATTGGGGGTGGTCCGGTTAATCCTCCTCAGCCTCCTCAACATCCCCCAAAGAAAAATGAGGACGCAGATAACAAATTGATGGAAGAAATAGAGAACAAAGTCAACATCTTGATGTCCACTCAAGAGGTGAAAAAGACCGGTATTCTGTGCTCATGCACGAGGGAATGGGAGTCAATTCCATACCCGACGGAGTTCAGTTTGATCAATTTCACGCCATTCGACGGGAAAGGCTCTCCTACACATCACTCGGTCTACTTTAAATCTCATTTAGGTATAATCTCTGGGAATGAACCTTTGATGATTCGGTCATTTGTGGGCACCCTGCACGGGACCGCCTTCGATTGGTATCGATGTCTTAAGCCTGGGAGCGTCAACTACTGGGACAACATGGAAAATCTATTCTCCGTAACTTCTTTAATGACGCCACTGAGGTGTTAACCGAAACCCTTTTGGATGAGGCAGAAGAGCGGAGAGTCAGTCGACACATTCGTTAAACGCTTCTGAAACAAGGCGATGAACTGCCGAGATCCGATCACGAAGGAGTTCATACTCAAGACTTGCCATAAAAATCTCTCACTCGATGTCCTAGAATCCGTGGGAGTTGTGTCATCCAAAACTTGGAAGGAGTTAAGACTACGTGGCGAACAAGCTGGACACTTTCTTAAAAGAAAGAAGACTAAGAGAAGCCAACTGGCGGTGCCTGTAGCCGCTATTAATGTTAATCAAATATTACAACAACAATCTCAGCAGCAATCACCACAACATCCTCCTCAGATGCAGTGGTACTCCTTTAAGGATGATGAGGTTCCAGCCATCTTCAAGTACCTCTTGAATAATAACAAAATCAAGCTGACACCTATTAAAAATCAAGAGAAAACCGATAAAACTTCGGATCCAAAGTACTGTGCATATCACAGGAGGGTCCACCGTCCAACTAAGGTTTGCTTTATTCTTAAAGATAAAATACAAGCCTTGATTGACGCTGGCATCATAACGATGAAAGAAGCCAAATGAGGACGACACACACTCCAATGAGTATACCGGTGTAAACTACTTCTCCCACACTCCGATGAGTATACGAGTATAAATTACTTCTCCCAGACTCCGATGAGTATAAGATTATAAATCGCTTCTCCATGTACCTCCGATAGGTATTCGAGTATAAACTGCTTCTCCCATACTCCAAAGAGTATACGGGTATAAATTGCTTCTCTATGAGCCTCCAATAGGTATACGAGGTTAAACTTCTCCCTTGACTCCGACGAGTATAGGAGTATAAACTGCTTCTCCATGTTCCTCCGATAGGTATACAAGGCTAAACTGCATCCCCTACCTTTGACTGATATAAGAGGTTAAACTGCTCCCTTAAGTTGTGTGACCCAACAACGTGGCTAAAGGATAATACACTCCTCATTAGACTGAGTTTCACCAAACAAGCTAGGGGTGGATACGAAGTCCGAGGAGAATACAAAGCTGCCCACCAACGGAAAGTTTCTGGAGAATACTACACATAGTATTCTTAAGGATAACCTGACATGGGAAGTTCATGGAGAATACTATACATAGTATTCTTAAGGATAACCCGACATGGGAAGTTCCTAGAGAATACTACACATAGCATTATTAATGATAACCCGACATCAGATTATTCAAGATAAAAACCAACAATGTGAATAATTCTCTCTTAATCATTACAAAATGATGATTAAGAATCTCTCATTGTGGTTATTTTATCCTTATCAAGATGATTAATATCCTCCCACTATGACTCTGAGTTCTTTCAAGGATGAAGCACATCTCATCGGCTTTAGCCCATTAGGAACAAATTGGTTAAATCCTTCTTTGTTATCAACATTTTTGTGATAATCACGATCCTCTTGCGAAGCAGTAGATTATAAAATATCTTCTTTCCTTCATTCATAATCCTTGATTGGTCTCAATCGCCAGGATCAACTCATCAACTCCCACTAAGACTCTTTGAGTAATTTTTCGTTGAGATGAGATTCAATGACTTTATCTGGTCAATCTTTCCTCACGAAACTCCTACCGTATAATTGTGGAGTGCTCGATGATTCACTGTCCTCCACCATAAAACTCTTCACTGATCAAATCAATTAACGGTGGATCCATCTAATCAAAATTAACCTCCTGCTGTGTCTAGCCCTTTAACACTCCCATTATTGAAGTCCTGACATAGTACTTAAAATTTCAACTTACCGATCCATGGCGATTGTCAAACCCCCTTCGTGTTAAGTCCTTGTAACTTGGCACCAAAAAAACTCCCACTTATTAGCAAAGTGATTGGTACAAATTAACTATTCTTATCGGTATTTGTACATCTGCTCTTACTGTTTATTTGGTCAAATCTTCCTACATTTAGGACCAAAGCCAAAATTCCATCTCGATTCCTTCCATGAATAAGAGGTCCATTCAAATTGAACGATCAAACCTTTAAACAGTTATGGTTGTCTCAAACTCCCACTTGGTCAAACCTTTAAATAGTTAGGGCCAAAGCTAAATTTCCCTCTCGGTTCCTTCCATGAACGAGAGGTCCACTTTTAAATTGAACGATCAAACCTTTAAACAGTTAGGGTCGCCTCAACCTCCTATTTGATCAAACATTTAAACAGTTAGGGCCAAAGCTAAAATCCCCTCTCAATTTCTTCCATGAACAAGAGGTCCACTCAAATTGAATGATCAAACTTTAAACAGTTAGGGTCGTCTTAAATCCCACTTGATCAAACCTTTAAACGGTTAGGGCCAAAGTTAAAATCCCCTCTCGATTCCTTCCATGAATGAGAGATCCACTTTTAAATTGAATTATCAAACCTTTAAATAGTTAGGATCATCTCAACCACCTATTTGGTCAAACCTTTAAACAGTTAGAGCCAAAGCTAAAATCCCCTCTCGATTCCTTCCATGAACGAGAGGTCTACTCAAATTAAACAATCAAACCTTTAAACAGTTAGGGTCATCTCAAATTCCTACTTGGTCAAATATTTAAACAGTTAGGGCCAAAGCCAAAATTCTCTCTCGATTCCTTGCATGAATGAGAGGTCCACTTTCAAATTGGACGATTAAACCTTTAAACAGTTAGAGTCGTTCCAAACCCTCATTTGGTCAAACCTTTGAATAGTTAAGGCTAAAGCCAAAATCCCTCTCGATTCTTTTCATGAACGAGAGGTCCACTTTCAAATTGGATGATCAAACCTTTGAACAATTAGGTTCGTTCCAAACTTCCACTTGGTCAAACCTTTAAAAAGTAAGGCCAAAGACAAAATCCCCTCTCGATACCTTCCATGAACGAGAGGTACACTTTTAAATTGGACGATTAAACCTTTGAATAGTTAGAGTCGTCCCAAACCCCTATTTCTTCAAACCTTTGAATAGTTAGGGCCAAAACCGGAGTTATCCATCCAAACCGAGTGATCAAACCTTTGAGCAGTTAGGGTCGCCTCAAACCCCACTTGGTCAAACCTTCCTATAGTTAGGGCTAAAATTAGAATTTCCTCTTGATTAACGAGAGGTTCACCTTCAAATTAGGTAATCAAACCTTGAACAGTTAGGGTTATCCATATCTTTTTGATTCTCGGAGTGGAGATCCCACTCTTAGTTTCACCTTGCAAATTCTCGAAGTAGAGATCCCACTTTATGTTTCATTTTTAGCAAGAGATAGAATATAAAATTCTCCCTCTCTAGTATCGGGTTTGTCTTCGCCCCAAGAGAAGACAAGCAGGAGATAGAATATAAAATTCTTCCTCTCTGGCATCGGGTTTGTCTTCACCCCAAGAGAAGACAAGCAGGAGATAGGATATAAAATTCTTCCCCTCCAACACTGGGTTCGTCTTTACCCCAAGAGAAGACATAATCTTTCAACATTCAAAATCCATGCCTTACAGGCATAGGGGACTTTATCTCGATTCCTGATTAGAGATAGGTCTGCATCTAACATATGCTGCTGTGTACTCTGTTCTCGTGGAAACAACCAAGTCTACGTATTCAATATCGTAGCGATAAAAATCCATGCCTCACATGCATGGGGCACTTTATCTCGATCCCTAATTAGAGATAAGTCTACACCTAGTACGTGTTGTTGGTTAGTCTTCGCTATAAAAAAATAACAAAGTCTATGTATTTGATAGCATAGCACTAAGTCTAAAAATTTTCATTCTTTTAGCATAACGTTACATGTAGAACAGACTTAGATAATCTACATGCTAGCCTGACTTAAACGGTAGTTGGTAAAGATTTATCAAATTCGTTGATGGTTGAGAGTTTATCAAAAATCTTATTATGCTTGATAAGCAGCTTACGACGACAGATTCACTCTCCTAGCTCATAGAGCTTCTCTTCACAAAACTCATACTAGCTTTATTCCAATCAGCTTTTGTAGTCATTGACACACCAGCTTCATCAGTTGGTCTCATGACTCGAGAACCTTGAGATGTTCAGTAGCCTTTGAAATTGTAGCCGCATCAGCATCTACAGTTGATCTTGCAATTAAATCTCGCACAAAGAGCTCAACCTGGTGAGTGTCTGATGCATTCTTAACTTGCTCTTCCCAAACTCCGATTAGTACATGAGTACAAACTGATTCTCCATATTCCAACGCATTAAGAGCTTAATTTGTGTAGACTCTAGTTAACGTATGAGTAAAAACTGTATTCACGCCCCCAACGAAGGTCAATGTGCCAACAATTTTACCGAAATAAGGCTCAAGATAATTTCTAGATCAAAATTATCCCTGGGAGTTCAATTGTAATTCAGATACAAACTCCCGACGAAGATAATCGGTTCGATGTCAACTCGGCGACACAAGCTAATTCAAGTATCAACACACCAGTTTTAGTTCAAGATTTCAACAGCGGTCAGACGATAAACGCAGTACCGGAAGAATTTTAGACTATTCGATAAAAAATACTGAATATGATGTAAACTGAAGAAGTTAAAAAATTGAAGGCTGAGTCTATCTTATCCAAAGTATTTTAGACTCCTCTATAAAAGAATAAGGCTAAAATACTTTGGAGGGGATATCTGTAGGTGTCAAAATTACTTATAGGTTCCTGCATGCAGTTCGAGATGAAGAGAAGATGATGAATGTTATTATCCGAGTCAAAGAAGTTCAACTGATGCTAAAAGAAAGTTAAGGAATATGCGAAGGAACACACAAATTGGCAAAATAAAGAAGCACGAAAATCAACAAAATAGCAGAACAAAACACGTGCCTACGTGTCTCGCATGCGAGACACTTCAATATGTCTCGCAGGTGAGGCACAATATTGTGTCTCGCACACAATATATCTTACCCCGATCAACGTCCTGCGAAGCGTATTTAGATGAGATTTCATGATTCATGCATTCCAGTGGCTTCCTAACTGCCTTGGGGTTATCTCTAAACGTGGTCAAGTCGTTTCTAACTAAAGATACGTTCAAATCACGAAATCTTATCTGTAAACATGGTGTTCAAGTCCTATAAATACCCTCCTTGGTGCATTTGTGAAGGATACTGACGAGATCTGAGCTCTTAGGTGAGTTGCTGATATTTTCCAGAGCAGAGCCACGAATTTCAGAGAAACGAAAGTGAGGTTTTGGTGATTTTCTAAGCATAAAGGGAGAATTTTGAGAGACCCATAGCTTTTCACACCTTCCCTTGAGATCAGACCTTGTTTTGATCTTGAGAAGAGTAGTAATCTCACCTTGTTGAGGTTATTCACTTCTATTCTAAGTTTCCTTGATTGAAACAAATAACACTATGCCTTCTTTCAGATCAACCCGGATATGTTATTCGGCAGTCCACGGGCTATCGCGTCTCCGGTACAGACAAAGATCATATGCAAGCAGCGACCAATAAACAGTCTCTGTGTGTTTCTAGGAGATAACAATTGTTTGTTTTCATTTGTGTAAAGAAGTATTATAAAAATGCTCGCTTTTTTGAATCTGTAATTCGATAAATGAGTTGTAATAGATTCTACAATGAAAAAGATTTCCGACGCAAACACACATCATCAATTATCCTACATGAATTGTTAAATCAAAGTTTCAAATTGTCTCATTATCCTAAATTGTCCCACTTTACACCACTCAAAATATCCCAAAGGGATATAATTATTCCATTAGAATAATTATCCCACTTAGTCCCAACTTGTCCTAACCAATACCCCCCCCCCCCCAAGTGTTTTTTGGTGAATGGTTGCGTGAGGGGTTAAGGAGACTTAACATCTTCTTAACCTGTTAAGTTAACCCTCAGATGTAAAAAAAATACAGAAGAGTTAAACTAACTTTTTGAAAGGGGTTAAAATGAGTTAACCCCTCAAAACGAGGGGCTTATAAGTAATCTTATTTAGAAACATGTTTTCACTTTCATAGGTATACTACTAGTTCTAACTTAAAATTACTATTCGTATTATAAAAAAACATTGTTCTTGTTACAGTATGACTCATAATATTAAAATTGTTGTTCATTCTAGGTAAAATTTTCAACCCTAGCCATACCACCTGTATTGTAATTATTTTTTTTCAATAAACACTGTTCATGAACGTGTGTAATTTTTAAATCTTAAACATGCTATATATGCTATAGTGAATCTTTTGGCCCTTTATCCACTGTTCAAGCTAAAATATCATCTTTTAACCTTGAAAACAGTGTTCATATTTCCTTTTTAACTTTTTTCTCTTACAAATGATGAATATAACCTTTACCAAATATTTTACAAATGCAAATCTTTTTTGTCTCTATTATAGAAAATTAATAAAACTTACTAATAGATGCATTATTTTGTTAACTGGCTCGAAAATTCACTTTGTAAAACATAGCAAAAAAATTACTGTTAAAGCTTTTATAAATACTTATATATAAAAACCACACTATCAATTTGGCAATAAACACACCTCAGTAAATAATACCCATGGCAATGCATGGGCTTAATACTAGTAGATTATATATAAGACTAAGTCATTAATATTTTGGTTGGCGGGATCGGATGGTCTAATGTTAAAAATAAAAAAAGGGTCACATCTCCAACAATAGGAGATTCACAGAAATTGATGGATAGTTGTTTCTAAGTTCTTAACTTATTATATATAATCCAAAAAGAAAATTAAAATTTTAAATTATCTGGTTACTACATTTCTAGAGGGATAACTCTTGAACAATTAGAAAAACATCTTTACAAATTACAAGCCAGTTTTCTCAAATAAAAGGTTTGTTTGGTTTGATGCCAACATAAATTGCAACAAATGATGTGTAGGGTGTAAAATTCGGGTCTCGATGTGAGATTTATATTATCCGTGTGTTTGTTACAAATAAATGAAATCCGAATTTACAACATAAGTGGAGAAAATGCTCTCCTTGTTTAATGTGGGTTCTTTGGTAGCAATAAGAAGCCTCCCTTAATGCTTGTATCGAGTTTGTTTCCCTTGGATGATACGATCAACGTCGCGGTTAGAGATTCAGTACTCAGTAGAAGCTCTGGTATGATTGGGTTCGAGTCTACCCGAGGCCAAACGAGTGTTTGTACTTGTCAGCCAACTGTTTGACTGTCGGAAGTCGGCTACCCAAGCTTGATGAATATCAAGGCTGGAAACTTAGAGAGGGCTATAATGCAAAAGATTGCAGAGCCAATGAGCCTCAGATCTGAGAGTTCAGATTGAGACTACTTCAACAATCTAAGTTTGTAGCCAAGAATGTTTTACCAAGCAAGCCAATCAAATGCCAACAAGTTTGGTCTAATTCAAGCAGCAGTTGCATCAAGTCTCTATTCGAAGAGCCTTTATAATGAAATATGCTAAGCCCCGATCCGATTTTAGCTTCAGTGGTCAGGTCCCAATGAAAGCAAGAAAAAAGATCTCTCTCACGTTGGCTGAAAGTAGCTTTAAATAGACAAAGGATAGCATGAGTCATCCCTTGATTTGTGAGATGTGACCACTAGTAGGGGTGAGGAGCACCAACCACCCTAGCTATGGGATATGACCGCTTGGGGGGGCCTACCAATCGCCCTATTCTTGTAGCCATTCATGGCTATTTGTAGAGTATGAGAGTTCCTTGATCTGTGGGATATGGTCATGCCTAGGTGAGGCGCGCCATGATCTCCTTCATGATTCATAGAATATGACCACTGATATAACTATTCCCATACCCTAAATGGACCATTGTCAAACATGCTGGCAAGATCAGACTCGTGCTGGCGAGTCGACTTCTGGCAGGTCTGATCCTTGCAGGCAGGTCAGCCAAACAAGCGGCGCTGGCAAGTCAACCAAATAGGCGGGGCTAGCGATCTCAACTCGTATGGGTAGGCCTAATGATCATGTGGGACCCCAACTCATGATGTTGAGATTATCGAGTTGAATGTTGGTAGGTAGGTCCCCCAACTTGCGCTAGTGAGCTGGTGGTACTTGACTCTAGGTCGACTGAGGTCGATCTTCGTATCGACACAAGGGGTGTCATCTCGTGGGGTGGACTGACACCACCATTTGAGTCGACACGAAGGGTCTCGGCCATTGGTCTTCTAAGTGAAGGGACTCTTGGTGATTTAACTTCGGGAAGAGGAGTCGACTAAGGCCAACCTTTGAGTCGACTGAGTAGTCTCAGCTCGGGGTCTCGTCCTAACGTCTTCAAGGTGAGGGCGAGTCGACACAAGGAGTCTCGTCTCCTTAGCCTCGTGGTCTTGAGCTCCAGGGCGGCTGAGGCCACCTTTCGATTCGACACGAGAGGTCTTGGTTCTTTGGTCTCATTCCGAGGTCTACGAGGCAAAGGTGAATCAACACAGGAGGTTTCGTCCACTTAGGTCTTTGAAGTGCTGACTGAGACCGCCCTTCGAGTCAACGAGAGGGTATCGAGTCGTCGGAGTCGAATAGGTCGACTGGCGGAGCCTGACTTAGAGTTGCCAAGTAGGAATTTAGTTGTCCTAGTTCGTGTAGAACCTATCTAAACTCTTAGGTATTTTTTACTGCCTACAAGACCCCCTTCAAAGTTTTCAGACCTAAATGTGGTTGAATGTGGTCTGGAATACTTTGAATGAAGAGAATTATTGCTCATTAGATGACTTGGTCGAATTTCGCTCTTCAGGTGAACCCTCATGAATTACATGCGAGTTCAAGCGAGCTCAAAGTGTCAACAGGCGAGCTCGAACCTCTAGGCAAGCTCATGCTATTGATAAGCGAGCTTTGGATGTTGGCAGGTGATGTCAACTTGCATTAAATGCAATGTGGCGGTGTCAAATCACACTTAAATGTGACATGGTGGGAGCAACACCTCATTTTCATGCAACCGACTTGGGTCGTCTGATCTGGCGGCACTCTTGACCTGTCGATTCGAGTTGTCGAATTGATCTTCCGCGAGCGATTTGAGTCGTTCATCATAGCTGGGTTGGCAGATCTCGACCGCTAAATTTGTCTATATAGGATGTTCATCTCCCTCATCAAAAGATCATTGTGCCTTCAAATTTTCTTTTGCTCAAAGAAGACTCTCCCTCTCTCTCTCTCTCTCTCTCCCTCTCTCTCCCTCTCTCTCTCTCTCTCTGAACAAAATGGCCCCCAAACTAAAGCTGCTAGCCTCCAAGGGAAAGGGGGAAACTTCTTCTCCTGCCACTCCCACTACCGTCGCCGCTGCTGTCAATGTGACACAAACCCGCTCGGGTAAGCTTAGGATACTGTACGTCGACTACAGAGGAGATGAGAAGACTTCTATTCATCTCCCTAGCAGGCCTTGCCTACTCAGGCGAGGTTTGCTACCCCGGCAAGCTTCTGCTATGTCTAGCGAATCCCGACTGTCGAGCGGGCTAAGTTCTATCAGGCGAGCTCGACCTTGTTGGGTGAGCTTCGTGTTGGACGAGCTTCAACTTCGGGTGAGCTCGTTGTTGGGCGAGCTTAACCTTAGGTGAGATCATTGTTGGGCGAGCTCGACCTTGGGCAAGTTTCAACTTTTGGCGAGCATCAACTTTAGGTGAGCTTCGTGCCTGTCCGATGGGGCTCGCTTGCTTCCAAGACTTGGAAAACATTTAACTTTTGAGTCAAAGAAATTTGAACTCTTTTTGTTTTTGCTTTGCAGCGGCCTTCTTTGATGAGGCCCTCCTGAAGAGTAGGGCCATTGGACTTGCTGGCGGCACTGATTTCGCGACCCCCCACTGGTTTTCTATCCTCGGCCCAGTGCTAGTGTTTGATGTCAACAAGACGAGCGAGTTAAAGCAAGCGGTATCCAAGGGACACTATTTGACGATGCGAGAACTATCCACAGATGCGGCATTGGTGGATTCTCAATGCAGGAGATGAGGAAACCTGATTTTATGTTTGGTGATGCCGTAGTTGACTCTTCTATCATGTCTCTTAATAAGAGCATGTGGCTCTGTGAGATAGATGGGGTCTGTTATTTTCTCCCCAGCATGGCGAGGGGGTTTCCATTGATAGAACTGCGTTCCTTCTCCATTCCCTATGCGATTAACTAGGAGTTAACTCTGACTTAGGACGGAGTTACTTGTGGAACTTTTTCCGGCTCTTCGGCTAGTTATGGGGTCGACAACTTTAGCAAGAATGTCATTGCTCTACCCCCTGGCCTCTTGCATGGTGAGCTGCCCGTAGGAGAGACATACGTGGTAGCTAAGACCTTTTGTCGCTGTTTCTTCAGAGCTGGGGGTAGTTCCCTCTCAAGGATTTCAGAGCCCCCGGGTGGATTCACTCATCGGTGGACAACAGTCCGTAGTGACATAGAATCACTGAATACGTGTTGGCGGAGAATTCTGACTTGCAAGGGTTAGATTTATACAGAGCTATCAGGGTCACTCAACACGGCCTAAGATCAATGCTTCCTATCTTCTTAGCATCTTGGAGCTCTACTGTCCGGATAGTGGCACATTCTTCTTGCCCAATGGGGAGTTGGGATTGACACTTCATGAGATGTATGAAGTGTCCGAACTGTCGATGGGGGAGTTCTCGTACAAAGAGTACATCCTTAGCCGACACGAAATCGACCAACTCTCTGATCAGGCCCCTCAGGTGGTGGAGACTCTATGGAAGATCCTTTGCCATTATCAAATTTTCTCGGATACCCTTGGATTGGTAGACCACAAGGGTAAGAAGAAGAGGACCCCGTGTATTAGTCACAAGAACTGGACCGATTACGTGTTTCCTCAAAATAAGGATAAGAGACGAGGCATTTCACCATTACAGGAGTGCGATCCAGTGAAGATAGAGAGGAGAATATCCGAGAGCAGCGACTCGCAGACCCTCGATCACGATGAGGATGGTTTCAAGGATAGAATGATCTTCGAGTTATACCATCATCGAGCTGGGCCCATGATATCAGCGAAAGTATTGCTCGCTGGCTACTTGGCGTTATGGCTGAAGAGATGTGTAGTTCCCACGCATTCCTTTGAGTCAATTCCAGTGAACGTCATCTACCCAGCTATTCGCTTAGCCTATGGATGGTCTTATGCCTTAGTGTTGGCTATGACGGCTTGCATTCAGAGCGGTCTTCGAAAGCTGTCAACACAGTTTTATCATGTTTCATTCGTCAAGGAAGAGGGGAGAAGAGGTAGCCAAGACCCCGAATCCCTAGGTAAATCTACCTTACACATATATGATGGCCTGGTTCGTTAGACACTGTGAGTGTTTTATGTCCGTGCCCTTAGCATCCCCAGAAGGAGGGTTTATACCCTTTGTTCATCGGTTGGAGAGCTGCTCTTGGAAGCTCAAGACATTGTCGATACAAGGAAGAAGATATCCTTCTTTAGAAATTATGGTTTCTTCCGCTTCTTCCCATACTTCTTCAGTGGGAGATACGGTGAGTCGCTTCGGGATGCGTCGGCTATGGACGAGTACACTGCTCTATCTTTGGGCGCTTTCCGATGGATGGTTAACATTCATCCGGGTTATCACATCCTCTAGATGGGTCAAATATGCTATCTTAAACCATATATCCCTTGCTGATTTGCTCGCCAATTTGGGTATGATCAGTTATACGTGGGGAACATCAACCCCCAGCTGTATTATGAGGGAGGGGTGGTTGACGGATCACGTGGGTGGTTCTAGACATACGCAGGATGCACTGACACGAGGTTCGAGTTGCCATGACGGGACCGCACCCTCCATCACACGCTTACATATTGTAAATAGTACCGGGGTGTGAACGCAAATCCAGAGGGATTCATCTCCCACGAATCTTGCCTGACGATATAGAGGTGTCGATCGAGAGCCATTCCCCACGCATCAAGGTGGAGAGATCGTCAACGAGTTGAGGAGCAAGAGGCAAGAGGGCAAGAGGCAACCGTGGAGTTGGCCAAAATTGAAGAGTGCTTGGAGTATGCCAGGGACTCTATTACTGAGCGAATGCAGGCTCCAACCCTCACTCCTGATTCCCTATCCCTATCGGAGCATAAGTGAGAGACAGATGTCGGTGTTTCTATCGAGACAGCGGCTAAGAGAGCTCGCCATGCAGAGGAGGCGTCGGTTCGTGATGAGGCCTCGACTCAAGAAGAGGAGGCAGCTTAGGGAGAGGAGTTGGATTGGGTAATCATTACAACCAATACTCAGGTACAAGTTCAGCTTTCCGAAGATGTTCCCCCTTCTCCTGCCTCTCGTTTCAATCAAAGGATCATAGAGCGGACCATCGAGAACTTCAACACCTGCCTCTATGATAGCATCCAAATGGTGTTGGATGAAGGCTACTCTTTTGACTGGTTCAGACCACATCTGGACATGTATCTGAACGAACTGCACATGTTGACGGGCGCAGATGCGGCTTCTTCTTTCTAGAGGTGCTTGAAAGCGACGGAAAGGGATGTCCATACATTGCTCACCCTTTGTTCTGTGGACATGGTTGCTCGGGCCATTGAAAATGCTCAATCCATATTAGGGGAACAGAAGAAATACTTAGATGAGACCATGGCCGAGGAGACTAGGTTGTTGGAAGAGATAGAGCGAGCTATAGTAGCCGGCGGGGAGATGGCTGAGGAGTAACATAAGGCCGACGCCTTTTTGGTAGAGGCTGCCTAATCCATGTCAAACGCGAGACAGATGATCACTGAGTTACATGCCTTTTTGGTCGTTAAGGAGTCGGCTTATGAATGAGCATTGCAGGAGTTGAAAGAGATCGAGGACCAGTGGCGATTGATCATCGCCGACCTCGAGGAGAAGAATCATGCCCTGGAAGCAGTGAGGAAGAAGCTCCATAAAGCTGTCACGTACACTGAGGAAGACATTCATCGGGAGACCCTCACTATCTTAGAGAGAGAGCACCACGGGTAGATTCGGGACGCCGAGTCGCGGTTGAAGAGGTTTTGACTTTGTTTGGACATACCCCCTTTTGTGATGTCAAAACCTTTCTAATGGATAAAATTATGCTTTTGTTGTCCGATTGTTCCTTCCAACGCTTTGTGTGCATATTTTATAACTCATTAGGATTTTTAGCAACCCCCAGCTATCAATGAATTTGATTTGTATTTACCAATTACCGTTTGAATCAGGCTAGCCAAACTATTTCCCTCAGTATGATGAGTTGTTGAGAAGTTTTTCTTAGGCTTAATGCCAAGATTTCTTCTCTACCATTAGTCGTTCAAGGCGTTGGGTTGGGTTTATTATAGCCGTTAGGTCGTAATTGAGTTAGGCTTTGTCGTTAAGTATAACAATTTAGTCTAACGGAATGGTCATCGTGTGCAACCAAAATAGGATCCGAATAAACACTCGCCGTTTAGCGGGTCGTTGCTTGGAAAAGGGGGTCAATATGGCACATCGCTTGGTAGGCCGATACCGACGGACAACGTCGTCTGCTGGAATAATGGTGCTGGGGGAATCAAATCGTTCAGGGATGTATGAGTATGACGATTTGATTATTGTAGGAGGCATCGCATGGTAGGCTCCTACCCATCGATTGTTCTAAGAAAATATCAGAATGCTCAGAATGGATCGGGTCGTTCAGGGACGTATAAGTGTGATGATCGATCGGACAACATCATTTACGAGAATGACAGTGTCGGCTATTAGAGGTAATCGTTAACGTGATAGGAGTTATCACGATCGAAGGGACTTTGTGGACCTACTATTGTATTGAAGAGAGCCGGTAAGTAGATTTCGGTCAGATGTGTGATGTTAATATGACGATGATTATAACGATTGGAGCGACTTTGAGGGCCTACTATCCTATTGAAAAGGATTGGTAAGTTGATTTTGTTAGAGGTATTTGTTAACATGACAATGGGAGTGGTCCCATCGTCCTATTGGAGAGGATCGAGGGGGGATGTCAGGAGCAGTTTAGCCTCATGTATCAATAGGAGGATTTTAATCATTTTTATCATGATTAAGAGTAGATTAGTCGGATGGTTGGTTTTCATTTGGAATAATCAGCTTATTCCGGGTTATCCTTAAGAATATCATGTGTAGTATTCTTCAGGAACTTTTCATTAAAGGTAGGGAATAGTTTAGCCTCGTATACCAGTTAGAGGTTAGGAGCAGTTTAGTCTCGTGCACCAATTGGAGGTAACAAGAAGTTTATACTCGTATACTTTTCGGAGTATATGAAGAGGTTAGAAGAAAGACTAAGGGTAGCATTTCTTCAAGAATTTATCGTTGATAGGCATCAGAATATTGTTGTCGTTCGACTTGACGAGGCGATAAGCTCCATTTGAATAGATTGTCTCGATCACAAACGGACCTTCCCATTTGGGTTGAAATTTACCTTTCTTCTTGGGGCTAAGGATCATGGATCGTCGAATTAGGAGGACCATCTCTCTCTTCTTGAAGGATCTGTGTTTGAATTTTTAGTCAAAAGCCTTAGAGATTCGGGCTTTATAGAACTCAATGTGTTGCTGAGCTTTAAGCCGTTTTCATCTAACACCTTGAGGTCTGTGAGACGTCGTTGATGACTTTCTTCAATCGTCATCCCCGTTGCAAGTGTGATGCATAGGGACAAAATCTAAATTTCGAATGGTAGCACGACCTCACAGTCGTATACCAATGAGTAAGGTGTGGTGTCAATCGGTGTACGAACCATGGTCTGATATGCCTATAAGCTTTCACTGAGCTTCTCATCCCAGTCGTGCTTGCTGTTGGAGGTCAGCTTGGTCAAGATCTTAATGATAGTCTTGTTGAAGGCTTTGGCTAACCCGTTTGTTGCGGATTGTAAGTCGTGGATGACAAGTTCTGTATTCTGAACTTATCACATAATCGAGTGAAAGCATGACTCACAAATTATGATCCGTTATCATGAATGATGTGCTTCGGGATGTCGTATCGGTAGATGATGTAATGCTTGATGAACTTGATCATGTCACTGGTCTTGACTTCTCTCAATGGCATGGCTTTGGCCCACTTGGAGAAGTAATCGGTTATCGCAAGGATGAAGTAATGACCTTTAGCTGATGGAGGAGATATCGGTCTGATGACATCCATCCCCCATGTTTCAAACTGCCACGAAGTCGCTGGCGGATGCAGATCTTTGGGTGGTTTGTTCATGTAATTAGCGTGGATTTGACACACGTGGTAACTCTTGGTGTAAGCGTCCGCATCGTTGACCATTTTGGACCAATAGTAGCTGATTCTTCGCAAGCGGTCCTAAATCTTGGGTCTAGGTTAGTGAGCTCCGTAGGTACCATCGTAGGCTTCTCGTAGGGCTTCCTGTACTTCTGTCGTAGAGAGATATCAAAGCAACATGTCTTTGTATGACTTACGCTACAATGCCTTTATGGTGGCATCGTAGTAGAACCTCAGTGCGTGTCTGCGAACAGAATCTCGCTCATTAATGTCTTCAGGTAGTACGTCGTACAGGACATAGTCGATAATTGGGAAGCGTCAATCTCTTAACTCGGACTGGCCTAAAATTTGGTGCATTGCATTCACCTCCAGAGCATACTCTGGTTGGTAGAGTCATCAGCTTGTGACGGTGACGTGTTAGCTTGTCCCTAACGGCTAGGCTAGGTTAGCTACCTATGATGCCAATGCATCTGTGTGCGTGTTCTTGGAACAGAGCACGTGCTCGATTTGGAAGTTGTTGAATAATTTGGCTAGCTTGATGGTCGCTTGGTGACATGGGATCAAGTCGTCATTTCTGACTTCATATTCTCCCGTCATCTGCCTGACGATGAGCTAAGAGTCATCGTAGGCTTCGAGATGCTTCACCCCTAACTCCTTGGCAAAGTCGAGTCTGATGAGCAGTGCGTTGTACTCAGCCACATTGTTGGTACATAGCTCAGTTAGTGAGAAAGCTCGGGGTAATACATGGTTTTATGGAGAAACCAAGACCATCCCCACACCTACGACGATAGACTCATTGGTGCCCATGCAAGAGGCTCCATCAAAGTATAGTTGCCAGGCTTCTTCCTGCTAGGTTGTATTGACCTCGTGGGTTTCATCTGGCATGTCTTCAAACAGGTCAGTCTTCGACTCAAGCGGGTGACTGGCCATGAGATCACAAATCGCCTGCCCTTTGACAGACTTTTGCGGTATGAAATGGATGTGTACTGAGATAGCAAGAGTGTCTATCGTGCTAGACACCAGTTTAAGGACCCGTGCTGTGTCATGAAGACTCAGATGGGATTCATCCAGGAGATGACATGAATGGTTTGACCTACCAAGTAGTGTCGCATTTTCTGAATTGCGAACACTAGGGCCAGATATTCCTTTTCAACCATGGGATATTACCGTTCATCTCCCTACAAGGTCCTACTGAGGTAGTAGATGTCTTTCTCATGGCCGACATCGTCATTTTGTGCTAGGAGAGCGCCGAGAGAATGCTCCATCGCTTGCACATAGATCAGGAAGGTTTTTCCTGAGACAGGGGCCGCTAAGATAGATGGATTCGAGAGATAGCTCTTGATCTCATCAAAAGCCTATTGGCAAGGCTCGTCCCATATGAAGGAAACGTCTTTCTTCATCATCTTAGAGAAGGGTTAGCACTTGCTCGAAATATTTGCGATGAATCTTCGGATGTAGGCCAAGCATCCTTGCAGTCCACTCAATTCCTTAAGATTCCTAGACAGTTGGAGCTGTTGGATAGCTTGCACCTTATCTGGGTCGATGTGGATTCCCTTCATTGTGACGACGAATCTGAGGAACTTGCCAATCGTCATGCCTAAGAATGATTTCGTGGAGTTCACCTTCAGTTGATAAGACCGCATGAGGTCGAACATGGCTCTCAGGTCTTGAAGGTGATTGTCTTTGTCGCGACTCTTCACTATTTGGTCATCCACGTAGCATTCGAATGTCTTCCGTTAATACTCTTAGAAGATGGTACTCATGGCGCGTTGATAGGTTGCGCCGGTGCTCTTGAATCCGAAGGGAAAGACTGTGTAACAATATACCCCCACCGGAGTCCTAAACAAAGTGTGCTTCTCGTCTTCAGGGTGCATCTTGATTTGATTATATCCTGATAATCCGTCTGTAAAGGACATCCTCTCAAAACCACAGGTGTTGTCGATGATGACATCCGTGATGGGAAAAGGGAATTCGTCTTTGTGACATGCGGTGTTAAGGTTTCTAAAGTTGATGCAGATGTGGATCTTATCGTTCTTCTTTAGGACTAGAACAATGTTAGCCACCCAATCGGGGTGTTGCTCCTCTCTGATGAAGCCTGACTTGATCAGCTTCTTCACTTCGGCTTTGATCACCTCCATGATTTATGGACAAAACCGTCTCTGCTATTGTTTGACGGGTTTGGCATCAGAGTTGATGTTGAGGCAATGCATGGCGACCTGAGAATTAAGGCTGGGCATGTCCTTATAATTCTATGCAAAGACATCGATATATTCTCGGATGAGGGATATGAGATTTTCCTTCTCCTATGGAGGTAAGCTGTCGCTAATGAATATTGATTTGGGATTTGTCTCATCTCCTATATTAATCTAAAGGATTTTGTCTTGTATGGGTGGTTCCTAATGTTCGAAGCGACCACTCCATTGGGCATTAACGTGGCGATCCCATTCTTCGTCATAAAGCGGGATTTGGTCGTCCTCTTCGATTTCGGCGGGATCGACCATAGCCATATTGACTGAGAAGTCTTTGAACATGGCCCTGATGCTGATATCTGGATCCCACATCGAGGACCTTGATGATTGATCATATGAGTGAGCATCATCAGATATTCTGTCAAATTTGCAATACAACTCCGAGGAAGAGGATGAGTAACTCATCCCTCTTCGAGTTTTGCCTTAGTAATTGTCAGGCTTCCCTTTGGGTACGTAGGCAGGTCAGAGAGGCATCTTTCGGCCCTTGTCGTACTTCAAGCCTTCTTTGCAGATGAAGTCATTACCCATATTTTTCATCATGTGCTTTGCGACTTGGCCGTAGCATGAGAATTAAGGAGCGGGCTCATCTTCGTCTGACTCATCCCACAATGTACATGAGGGCTGGTCTATCCTTTCGAAGATAATCTCTTACTGAGAAATATTTTGGGTGGGTATGACAAAGACAGCTTGCGAGAACTCGATCATTTGCTTGTTGGTGACAAATGACGAGTACACAGGCAAGTGCATGGTAGAGTCGTTAGAGAACCTTGAAATTAGACGGCTGAACTCACTGTCAGGTGTAAAAAATTTGACTTCCTACTAGAGGGGTCATTTGTATTTATAAGATTGGCTTATTACAAACTACAATCAATGTTTATGACAGAGGAGAAGGGAATGGCCCTTCTTGTTTAACATGGGTTTGTTGGCAATGGTAGGACGCCTCCCTCGGTGCTTGCGCCGAGTTTGCTTCCCTTGGATGATCCGATCGAAGTTACAGTTGGGTTTTAGTACTTAGTAGAGGCTCCGGAGTGATTGAGTTTGACTGTACCCGAGCTTGAGAAGTACCAAAGCTGCAAGCTTGGAGAGAGCTACGCTGCAAGGGTTTGCAGAGAGCTAATGAGCCTCAAATCTGAGAGTTCAGATTGAGTCTACTTCAATAATCCAAGCAAGGAGCTAGGAATGTCCTCCCAAGCCAAGCCAAATGAAAATCTCTATTTGAAGAGTCTTGAGGGAGCCAATTAGCTAGTCTCCAAAAAGAAGAAGCCAAGAGCCTTAAGAGAAAGTCCCCAAATGGTCTAACCTCTGGTTGAAGAGTCTTGAAAATGTCAAGTTTCTCAATCAAATTGTTAGTTGAACCCCTTTTACGTTGGCAAAGGGATCCTATAAATAGGCAAGGGATAGCATGGGCCATCCATTGATTTGTGAGATATGACCACCAATGGGTGAGGAGCATCATGCTCTCCCCTAGCTGTGGGATGTAACCACCTAGGGGTGATGAGAGTCATGCCTCATCCTCACCCAGGACGTAGGGAGTGGGTAGGCCTACTCCTTAAGCAAGCAGCCCGCTTTCATTGCTCAGACGAGGCTGAAAAAGCTATGGGCGAGCTCGAGAGCTGTTTGAATGCTCAGACGAGCTTGTAGGTGAGCTTGACGAATATAGGCATTGTCGGCTAGCGGGCCCCTCCAACGTGTGAGCTGGCGTCCGTTGACAAGCAGAGTTCGTGCGGTCGAACTCCCTGCGGGCATGCTTGGCTTATGCCGGCGAGCGAAGCATTCAGACGGATCTTATTCGTGTGGGCGAACAAAGCAGACAGGTGAAATTGAGCTCTGCGGGCAAGCTCAATGATTAGGTGAGGTTGAGCTCTGCGAGCGAGCTCAGGGATTAGGTGAGGTTGAGCTTTGCAGTCGAGCTCAGGGATCAGGTGGGGTTGAGCTCTGCAGGCGACCTCAGTAATTGGGCGAGATTGAGCTCTGTGGGCGAGCTAAGCGAGCTGAACAATCGGTCGAGATTGAGCTCTGTGGGCGAGCTCAATAAATAGGCGGGGTTGGGCTCTGCGTGCGAGCTCAATAATTGGGCGAGATAGAACTCTGCGGGCGAGCTCAGTAAACAGGCAAGTTTGAGCTCTGCGAGCGAGCTCAACAATTGGGTGAGATTGAGCTCTACGGGTGAGCTCAATGAATAGGCGAGGTTGAGCTCTGCGGGCGAGCTCAATAAGGAGAGGTTGAGCTCTGCGGGCAAGCTCTATTGGGCTATGTTGAATGCAAGCGAGCCCAAGCTTATTGGCAAACGACGCCAGTCATGCGGGCTTTGACACCCAGGTAATTTTTACTGCCTACAAGGCCCTCTTCAAAGTTTTCAGACCTAAATCAGATTGAATGTGGTCTGGAATACTTTGAATGAAGAGGCTCACTGTTCATCTCGCTCATGTTTGTTGAGTTGTGCTCTTTGGGTGAGCTCGATGAAGTGTAGGCGAGCTCAAGTCTTCATGCGAGCTCAAACCAGTGGCAGGCGAGCTTCAAATGTGCGAGCGAGCTTTAAATGTCACCAGGCGAGCTTTGTGCTTACAAGCAAGCTAGATGGCTGCGGGCGAGGTCCAAGTCAATGAGGGCGAGCCACGTGTCCGCATGTGAGCCTCCGTCGCTCGCCAGCTAAAGCATGGCATATCACATTTAATGCGATCCGATGGGGGCAGCTCGTTTTCATGCGCGTAATCACTGACTTTTGCCAGTGCGAACGCATCGTGAGCTGTAAAACCAACAAGAGGATTGAAAAGAGTCCTATGCTTGTGGAAGAAGGATAGCATGGCTGACACGAAGAATATAATTATCCTTTAATCAGGGATATTGTTGTCCTGTCCCAAATATTAGAACCCGTGGGAAATGCACGGATTTGTCTATTTCTTAGGCCTGTAATATTTTTTACAAATAAAAAGATGTTAAAATTTTATAAATGAAATTAGGAAATTAAAAAAAATAAAAACTAGTAGTATGACAATCTTATTCCACTTGCAAGTAAACACCCTTCGTCTATTTCTTAGGCTTGTAATGTTTTTTTACAAATAGAAAAATGTTAAATTTTCTAAATAAAATAATAAAAATAAATTAGGAAATTAAAAAAATAAAAACAAATCCTTAGTCGTATGACAGTCTTATTTCACTCGTAAGTAAATACCCTTAGACGATTATCAAATAACTCCTTACAATTTTAAACTATCAAAATACCCCCTTAAGTTTAGGGGTTATCAGGAAACCCATTTTAATTAACTTTAAGACTTATAAAAAAATGTCTGCATAGCATTAGTCGCAATTTTAAAATGTTGGGTAAGTAAAATTACACAATTACTTTTTACGGTGAAAATTGGGATTCACATTTTTTGGAAAGTTTACTGAAAAAAATTGTAATAATTAGAATTTTTGGATAACCCCTACATTTAAGGGGCTTTTTTATATTTTGAAAGTTATAGGGGTTATATAATAATTGTTCAAAGTTATTGGTAGGAGAAAGATATACTAAATAATGTATTAAAGAATCAAATAAGATAGCGTAGTATTTTCTTTCTTTCTTTCTTCTTCTTTTTCTTTTTTTTTCTTTTCTTTTCTTTTTTTTTTTTTTTTTTTTTTTGAAATCAAGACTCTTAGATAGAGATATATTTCATCACTTTCTGTTATATAACATATAAAATCTAGCAAAATAAAATGCATTGACATTTCTTAACAATTTTCAAACGTGAGAAAAAGGCATCCTACAAAAACTTACTAACAAATACCCCATAAACGTGAAATCAAAATATATGCCTTTTCATCTGTACTACAAACCAGGGACAATAGTTAACATTTTTCACAATCAATTATTGTCAGCTGCTTTTTAAAGATGGCATTACAAAGAGAGAACCTCAACTCGGTAATCAAATCTATGTCCGACATCATTGAGCATGACATACCAGCATATCTACATCAATAAAAGAATAATATATATCAAGTGAAAAAAAGGAAAAGATATCAAAGTGATATAGGACAATTTTTATGGAACTTGAAGGTGAAATTTGACAATTATTATGCTCAGTGAATTAGCTTAAATATGAAAGCATAAATTCAAAGGGATTGAACTTAGAAATACTATATGTTGAGATTGCTACATCTAGTAGCCTTATGAGTAGTGAGTGCTTTAACTCGTTTTAAGAGCAAGTCCAGCAAGCTCCCAGTTAGGAGTCCTAGTCATCAAGCTCTCAAGAGCTCTCAAGCATTTTGGTATAAAAAATTATAAAAATAGGCCTTGGGAGCATCTCCTTATTTTATGGAGCTCCAACAAGCTCCTAGTTAGGAGCTCCAACAATATCAAAAAAACCCCTCTTCTATTTTAATTTTTATCCATTACTTTTAATTATATTTAAACCTCTTGTATTTTATTTCTAACCGTTGGATACGGTCTTCGAGGGAGCGCACACGGTCTTCGAGGTAACCCGCGGCTTTCGAGGGTACGCACACGGTCTTCGAGGTAACGCACACGGTCTTCGAGGTAATTCGCGGTCTTCGAGGGAACGCACACGGTCTTCGAGGTAGCTCGCAGTGTTCGAGGTTAGGCTCGAACTTCGAGGTATCACAAACTTTGACCTCAACCGACTGATTCCTATAAAATTCGATGCCTTCTCACCTCAACCCATCGTCTCCCAGAACAAAATGTCTAGCTCATCTAGCTCAAG
>BQKN01062857.1:208774-231242 GCA_022839385.1 Asparagus kiusianus | reverse complement strand
AGATAAACCCAAAATCGGAGAGGAAGAATTTTATATTCTATCTCCTGATGCAAAGGAAACTCAAAGTGGGATCTCCACTTAAAGAGTCCGAATTGGTTTGAATAACCCTAACTGTCATAAGGTTTGATTATTCAGTTTGTGGACCTCTCGTTCATGGAATGAATCGAGAGGGGATTTTGGCTTTGGTCCTAACTGTAGTAAGGTTTGACCAAGTAGGGGTTTTGAGATGATCCTAACTATTTAAAGGTTTAATCACTCGATTTGTGGACCTCTCGTTCATGGAATGAATCGAGAGGGGATTTTGGCTTTGGTCCTAACTGTAGAAAGGTTTGACCAAAAGAGGAATAAGAGTAGGGTACAAATAACAATGCATTTGTTGATTTGTACGAAATACTCAGTGAACAATTTTGATTTTAAACATAAGAATTCAACCGACCGATGACCTTTGGTTGATCTGGACGGTGGGGGTTTCATGGCGTGGGATTACAAGTCGTCGAGACTCCCATTTCATAATTGTGTTACAAGGTTTCGTGAGGAAAGATTAACTGCCATTAAATCTCATCTCAACGATATTAGTAAAAACATCTTATTCATATGATCATCATTTTTTTTTTTTTTTGATAATCAACTGATAATGGATTATCCCGAAGTATCCTGCATAGGACTCTCTAGGAACTTTCCGTATTACATAGGTTATCCTGAACGTATTATGGGTAATACTTTTTCAGGAACTTCCCATTTATTGGCATCATCAACTTATTACCGTCTTGAGTAACCAGACGGTATGCACCATTTGAATAGACTGTTTCTATTACAAACGGTCCTTCCCATTTGGGTTCAAATTTTCCTTTCTTCTTAGAGTTGAGGATCATAGGTCTTCTGACGGCAAGAACTAGATCTCCTTCTTTAAAACTTCGTCGTCGGACCCTTTTATCAAAATTCCGAGAAATTCTGGCCTGATAAAACTCGATCTGTTGTTGAGCTTCTAAGCGCTTCTCATCTAACATCTCTAACTCCTCAAGACGTTTCTGATGATGTTCTTCCGTCGTCATTCCCGTTGCAAGGGCGATACGGAGAGAAGGAATCTGTATTTCCAATGGGAGAACAGCTTCACATCCATATGTTAAGGCATATGGAGTTGCTCCGGTAGGTGTACGGACAGTTGTGCGATAAGCCCATAAAGCTTCGCCAAGTTTGTCGTCCCAATCTCGTTTATTGGTTTTCACCAACTTGGCCAAGATTTTGATGATGGTCTTGTTAAAAGCTTCGGCCAATCCGTTAGCTGTGGGATTATAAGCGGTTGATGAAACATCCTTAATCCCGAATTTGCCGCAAAACTTGATGAATGCGTTACTGACGAATTGAGGACCATTATCATGTACTATTCGTCTTGGAACACCGTACCGATATATAACATGGTGTTTAATAAACTTAACGACCTCACTCGTCTTCACTTCTCTAAGTGGAACTGCTTCTGCCCATTTTGAGAAATAGTCGGTGATTGCCAAAATGAAACGGTCCCCTTTAACCGATGGTGGGAAAATAGGACCTACGATATCCATGCCCCAAGTTTCGAATGGCCACGACATCGCCGATGGGTGTAAATACTCGGGAGGTTGATGCATATAATTTGCATGTAACTGACATACTTCACATCGTCGTGCGTAGTCAACTGCATCCTTTACCATAGTTGGCCAATAATACCCAATTCTTCTAAGTCGGTCACAAAGTTTAGGACCGGGCTGATGCGCACCGCATATTCCGTTATGCGCCTCTTTGAGTGCTTGTTCTGCTTCTTTTCCGGATAAGCAACGAAGTAGAAGACCGTCGTACGATCGTCGATACAACATTTGTGCTATGGCGTTGTAATAAAATCTCGGTGCTCTTCGCCGAATCGATTCCCTTTCTTTTACATCTTCAGGCAATATACCATGTAGGACGTAGTCGATAATGGGAAAGCGCCAATCTCGAACTTCGGGTTCAACTGCTGTTGAGTATACTTCTTTAACATCCGAGTCGTAGATTGGAACGATAAGCTGGTGAGTCTTCACTGTAATCAATTGTTCTGTTTTGGGAGGTTGAGCCAATGATACCGACAATGCCGCCAATGCGTCTGCATACGCGTTTTGGAGGCGTGGAACGTACTCAATGAAAAATCCTTCAAATGAGTTTGCCATCTCAATAGCCACCTGATGGTATGGAATCAGGTCTGGACTTCTGACTTCATACTCTCCTCGTATTTGATTCACTACCAGTTGAGAATCCCCAAAAGCTTCAAGGTATTCGACCCCCAGCTCTTTGGCAAAATTGAGTCCAATTATTAACGCGTTGTACTCGGCCACATTATTAGAACATGGTCCGGTCAACGAGTATGCTCTAGGCAAGACATGCTTTTCCGGGGACACTAAAACGACCCCCACTCCTGAGGAGATTTTAGAACATCCGGGTGCGCTTGCCACATTGGTTGCGCGAGAAGCCCCATCGAAGTATAACTGCCACACTTGTTGATGTGAGGTAGTATTAACTTCGTGAGTTTCATCTGGCAGATCGTCATACAATTCGACTATATCTTTTGTAGGATTTTCCGCCAGAAGATCGCAAATAGCTCGTCCTTTAACCGATTTTTGTTGCTTAAAGTACAAGTCATATTGCGATAAAAGTAGAGCCCATCTGGCTAAACGCCAATTCATAGAAGCCGGCTGGGTCATGAATACGCGGACCGGATTTATGTTGGAGATGACATAAATCGTCTGCCCCACTAAATAGTGTCGCATTTTCTGGACGGCAAATACCAATGCAAGGCATTCCTTCTCGATCATTGGGTAGCGAGATTCAGCTCCTACCAATGTGCGACTCAAGTAATATACTGCTTGCTCGTGACCGTTATCGTCGTCTTGTGCAAGTAATGCACTTAACGAATGGTTCGTCGCTTTGACATAAATCAAAAACGGTCTGCCTGATTTCGGTGCAACGAGAATAGGTGGGTTCGCTAGATATGTTTTAATATCTTCGAACGCCTTCTGACATGCTTCATCCCAAATGAACGACACGCCTTTCTTTGCGAGTTTAGAGAATGGTTGACATTTTCCGGACAGATTTGATATAAACCGACGGATATATGCCAATCGACCCTGCAATCCTCTGAGTTCTTTAAGATTTCTCGGGGGTTGCAGCTCATTTATCGCCTTCACTTTGTCAGGATCAATATGAATACCTTTTGTGGTGACGACGAATCCGAGAAATTTACCGCTCGACATTCCTAGGAAGGATTTAGTCGGGTTCATCTTTAGCTGATGAGTTCTCATCAGATCAAACATCGTCTTCAGATCATTAATGTGGTCTTTTTTATCACGACTCTTAATGACCAAATCATCAACATAGCATTCAACGGTCTTCCGCAGATGTTCTTGAAAGATTTGCGTCATGGCTCGTTGGTACGTGGCGCCAGCATTTTTTAAACCAAAAGGCATAACCGTATAGCAAAAGACCCCCATGGGTGTTCTGAATGCTGTATGCTTTTCATCGTCTGGGTGCATCTTGATTTGATTATATCCCGAGAAACCATCCATAAATGACATTCTCTCGAATCCGCAAGTATTGTCAATAATGACGTCCGTAATTGGTAGTGGGAAGTCATCTTTAGGACAGGCGGCATTCAGATCTCTGAAATCAATACAGATTCTGATCTTTCCGGTCTTTTTAAGAACTGGAACAATGTTAGCTAGCCATTCAGGATGTTGTTCTTCTCTGATAAAACCTGAGTCGATCAACTTCTTGACTTCAGCTTCTATCGCTTCCATAATTTGCGGACGAAACCGTCTTTGTTGTTGTTTGACAGGTTTGACATCCGATTTTATGTTGAGGGCGTGCATTGCTACGTTCGGATCGAGTCCCGGCATATCTTCGTAATTCCAAGCAAAGACGTCGATATACTCTCTAATGAGGGCGATTAACTCTTCTTTCTCGTCTGGTGGAAGGTCACCACTGATAAATATAGGTTTCGGATTAGTTTCGTCACCCATATTAATTTGGACCACTTTATCCTCAGTAGGAGGTTCTCTTTGTTCAAATCGGTCGCCATATTGGATATTCATGTAATGTGTCCATGGGTCTTCCCAAATAGGTAATTGATCGTCCTCTTCAGTTGTAGAAGGATCGACTGTCGCCATGTTCGACATTAGGGCTTTGAATCTCTCTCCGATGCTTGTGTCAGAGTCCCACATTGAAGTGTCGGATGAATGCCCGCTTCCATTTATCAATTGGCTAATGATCTGTTGGCAATCTTCGTCATCAGATGACGAATTATAACCTAGACCTCTATTATGACTATAATAATTATCCGGTTTTCCTTTTGGTACATAAGTAGAACGGGGTGGAACCCTAACTCCTTGACCAAAATGAAGACCTTCACCAAGCGAGAGATCATAGCCTTGTCTCTCCATGTAATCATTAGCTTGCCAACTATACCGAGAGAAATGCCATCCAGGCTTTTCATCATCTGAATTGCTATCCAAGAAAAGATTAGGAGTTGGGGATGGATTCCCTTTCCCAAAGATTATTTCCTTCTCACCCCCTGTCTTTGCAGGTAGGATCACCGTTGTCCCAGCTGAATTTTGCAGATATTTCGTCGCCGTGCAGGACGAACGAATTGGCATGTGTAGATTAGGATTATCATACAATTCCTGCATTACGTCATTAAGACAAGGCGAATACTCTAAATCATTTTTTATTATTTCATCGGCAAGTTGCCAGTTACAACTTTCGTCCGACGATTCATCACCGTCTAGATCGATTACAAGAGGTTCAATGTCATTTAATACAAGACCTTCACTATAATCGAGCCCGGCTTCGGTATCAGCTTCATCTCCGCTGTCCGTGCCATGGGCCGATGGTTCAGTTTCGGACTCAGCACCATATAGAAGGGAGTCGGTAAAATAGTTTTCTAACCCCTTGAATGGTTGCTTATCCGCGACCACCGTCTTAACCTCCTCATTAGCGTCGACATATTTCAAACACTGATGGAGGGTGGAGGGAACTATAAGATTACCGTGGATCCATGGACGACCCAACAGTAAATTATAGGAAGTTTCTGCATCAATCACATAGCATGTGACCTCAGACTTCAAATCTCCGAGTTGACACTTCACCCGGATTTTTCCTAACGGTCTTGATCCGCTAGTGTTAAATCCATAAATGACAGTTCCCGTTGAGGCTAACTTGCTGGCGGGAATCCCGAGGTGGTACATCAACCGGAGTGGCATGATGCTAACAGCGGAACCCGGATCGACCTGAATCCGGTTGACCGTGCTCGAACCGATATATCCTGTGAAATATAACGGCCTATCATGCTTTGAATTCCTGACTTGCATATCTTCTTTTGTGAAAGCGATGCAAGGGAATTTGGTGGCTGCCAGATTACAATGCTGCATTGACGACTCTGGCTCTTCAGGAGTTGGTTTGATCTGAGTGAGGAATACTTCAGAATCAGCCAAGGCTTCTTGCAATGCTATCCTGGTTTCTTTCGAAAGGCGCAATAACTCGTACAGTGTGATCCTTGCTGGGATATTGGCTAACTGAGTCATTACGTCGAACCGATATGGAGCATTTGAACTTTCCGGTTTGTCTCGTCCAATTGGTTTATTGAAACGAGACTGCTTCGGAACTTGAATTTCTTTGGACTGAGGTTCCTTTTCCTTCTGCTTAACAACTCTCTGAGGTCTCTCGGTTGCTACAGGTGGGGTCGTATCCACCCCCAGTTCTGCCAGAGTTTTACCATTAGGATTAGGAGCTTCAGGATACTGGTAATGGTATTCATTTCCACCCCTCGTCGCGAAAACTTCTTGCTCTTCATCCGAGAGTGGTAAAGCTGCTATCTCCTCATCGTTCTTCTCAGGAATCGCCGAGGCTCCGTAACAGGACTTCTTTTTTTCCTTGCCTTTCGATTTCTTCTTCGATGTGGATGCCGTCCACTGTTCGTCTTCAAGCAAATCCGGATGAACCCAAAAGATTTCGCCATTAGGGGCTGTATGTGATACTAACCCTTTTTGGCGCTGTCCATGAGGATCATCATTGATAGTTTGCATCTTTACCTCTGGCACTGGTTCGGCTTGGAACCAGGACAAAGGAACCGACCCAAAGCTAATGGAGATCGCGTTTGCGCCCACCTTCTTCTCTTTTGGCTTCGGTGTCACAATACCAACATCAATTAAGGTTTGTATTTTGTCCTTCAAGACATAACACGCCTTAGTGGGATGGTGGACCCTTCTGTGGTACGCACAGTATTTTGGGTCATTAATCTTCGTTGCTTCTTCTTGGTTTGTGACTGGTGGAAGCTTAATCTTGTTATTCTCTAGCAGGTACTTGAATATAACTGGAACTTCATCGTCTTTGAATGAGTATTCCTTTGGGAATCTAGGCTCAGAGGGTTTAAATTGCTTCTGAGGCTGTTGATTCTGATTCGGCGCCAGTTGGAACGAAGACTGTTGCGGTTGTGGCGGCTGCTGTGACGTTTGATGCGCGTCGACAGCGGGTCCCGACCCCCTTCCTCTGCCTCGAGGATTGAAGTTCTGTTTCTGATTTTGATTATTATTTGGTAGCTGACCTCTCTCCAAATTCCTCCTCTTGAGAAACCGTTCAGCTTGCTCACCTCTGACCTTCAACTCCTTCCAGGTCTTAGAGGGTACAACCCCCATTATCTCCAGTACATCCAAAGACAAGTTATTGTGACATGTCTGTAGGATGAATTCTTCGGTGAGTGGATCTCTGCAATTCACCGCTTTGTTCCGGAATCGTTTGACAAATACGTCAACCGATTCTCCATTCTTCTGCTTCTCGTCCAACAACGAACCAATGGAGACTTCGGTGTCGTCGTCGAAAAAGTTGGTAAGAAACAGCCCTTCCATATCTCCCCAGCTATTGATGCTTCCGGGTTTCAGGCGTCGGTACCAATCGAAGGCGGGCCCACGTAGGGTTCCTACGAATGACCGTACCATCAGGGCTTCATTCCCTGATATCGCGCCGAGATGCGACTTGAAATAAATCAAGTGTTGAGTTGGTGAACCACTGCCATTAAAAGGAGTAAAGTTAATCAAATTAAATTTAGGGGGATAAGGAATTAGATCCCACTCCCTTGGATACGGGCACGGAATGCCCGTTTTCTTCACTTCCTGGGCCGTCATTAGAGCATTAACTTTACTCTCGAGGTCCTGCATCTTCTTATCTTCTTCCTCACTCTTCTTCAAAAGAGCTTGAGTAGTTGACTTGACCGGACCGCTCCCAGAATTGTCTTTATCAGGAGGAGGATCGTCGAAGATAGTCTCGTCTTCTTTGTCGTCGCCCTCAGCTATTTGTATAGGCTTGGCATTGCGTTTGCTGGATTCTGCCTTTTGGCTTGATTCTGGTTGACTTTGTTGAACCTGCAAATCCCGTACCTGCTGCATTGTCAACTCCATCTCCATTTTGATTTCAGCTCTGATCTCTTCGCGTTGTTTGGCCAACGCTTCTTGCAGAATTTGAGCTAACATGTCTGGTGTGATGGTGAATGATTCTCTCGCTCGCCCCACACTGGATGCGGTATCGTCTGAAGCGACCGCAGAACAAGTGTCTGACAATTCGTCTTCCGATGATAAACCTTCGTGCATTCTCTTGTAATTCGGGCGTCGGTTGGCCCTTCGTTGCAACCGCTTCATTCTTTGAGAAAGACCCCGCTCAACTCTTCCTTCTGAAGAGAAATCAGGGTCCGGGTTGACTAACTGTTGCTTTCCTCTGCCGGTCATATTAATGGTGACCTCAGGGAATTCATCTTGTCGCCTTGCAGGCTTTCTCTGGTTGAAACGTCTTATTTTGGATTTTGACGCTTCATTTGAAAGTCTTTGGAATACAGAAACTCGTTTTTGAGTTTGTGAGCAACCGCATTCCGTCAACACTGCCTTGATGAGTCTCTCGCATGCGCAACGCGATTCGTCTTCTCGGACATTCCTTTTATTTGATTTGCTGTTCCGATAGTACAGCTCATCACTGCCGTGATTTGAGCAACCTATCTTTGGTTTGGGAACCTTGTTAACATGCACAGGACGATTCTTTGTCGTTTCTGAGCGATCCAAGGTTAAATTTTTAAACACACCCTCTTGCGGGAGTGGAGTATTTACAGGTCCTAGACGATCATGAATCGATATTCTTTTGTCTTGGACTGGAGTAATTCTGACAGGAGGGTGTTTACGACCCCCTGCGTAGGAAACCACTAAGGGTTTGTTTGCTTGACTTGAATTTTCTTCAACTGGTTTTTTGCCTCGATCATCGACTGAGGGACCAAGGCGATCTGCCATGGTGATCTTGAACTTTGACAAATCTGGGCTAACCCAAGGTTTTACCGTTGATGCAGTAGACGGGCCTGGAACAGATGCTTGCGGTGCCTTCGGCATCCAAACTTTGCGATCCTTTGGTGGTTTTTTAGACACCAACTCCTTTTTGATTCCCTGCGCTTGTTGTCGTAGAGCACGAGCGCGGGCGGCTTTCTCCTTTCGCCTCTGTATCCGTTCCTTCAGAGTTGAACGGGCCCTTTTGACGAGGGTTCATTCCTCCGTCGTAAGCTTCGCAGAAATGTGATTATCTTGCCGTTGGGGCAACTGATTCGTTTTCTGTTTTCTTGACTCTAGGTCCGCATAGTAATGGACCCCGTCGGTTTGTTGCATGGCCTTAGCCAATTGTCGAGCACGGCGCTGACGTTGTCTCTGACGAGCTCTCTTCGTCAGCACCGGTGAGCAATTCATTGACTCCGTAATTGGTGTGGAGCCCCTTGGAGCAGAAGTGTTGCGGACGATTTCCTTAGCAACGATAGGGTGAGAATCTTCATCTGCAGCTTTTATTGTCACTGCAGACTTGAGAGTGTTCCTGGAAGAGGAAGTCCTCCTGCACTTGCGCGGGGAGAGAGATTTTGAAGACGAGGATGATAAGTACTCCTCGAATTTCGCCTGATCGAATTCGTATTCGATCTCCTCGCTGACGATGATCTTTATCGGCTGCGACACGGCGGCTTCGGCAGCGAAGCCGCTGGCTCCCACTGTGGTCGCCAGTTTGTTTTCGTCAAAAGTTGCTTTCATTGATGATTCCATTAACCTTCTTTTGATTACAGAGAATTACAATGAAAAATAAGAAAATTACAACTTTTAAAGAAAATAACACAGAATTCGTTTATCGAATACTGCTTTTGTGGGACTTTGCCTGTGCCGGGAACGCTTTGGTTCGTGGACCACCGAATCTCAGATCGTGAGAGGGGGGCGTATGACTCTTTCTTCGTTATCGAAGTCAGAATTGAAAACGATATCTTATCGATGTAAGATAGTCGTTCTTCTTGAAAACAAGTCTAAGCCTGAATGTCAAGGAATCGCTCCAGGAACTGAAATCTCTCCTCTCTCTACTCTGGAATGCTCTAAAAATGCTCGATCCTCGTCAGAAGTGACCCTAGGGGGGTATCTATAGCTTCAGGGGTCTGTAACTGCAAAAACACAACTCGATAACAAGTCAGTACGGCGCGACAGTGTTTTACTGTCTCGCTGGTCGAGACAGCATTTGCTGTCTCGCCCAGCGCGACAGAACATTTACTGTCGCGCCCAGCGAGACAGTAAAAAGCTGTCGCGCCCAACGAATATTCTTGGCAGTTTTGCTGTAACTGCCTCCCCACGTTTCAAACTCCGTTATTTTGGCAGTTATTCGCTTGATTTTCGCCCACGTTGTTTCCCACGTCCCTTGGCAGTTAATGGACACGTGTAGGGCAGTTATTGGGGTGGTTATTTGTCCATTTCAATACTGTAGACAGCAAATTTACTGTCTCGCTGGCGAGACAGTAAATACTGTCTCGCTGAGCGAGACAGCAAATGCTGTCTCGACCGGCGCGACAGCAAATGCTGTCTCGACCGGCGCGACAGTAAAAGACTGTCTCGCTGGCGAGACAGTAAAAGACTGTCTCGCTGGCGAGACAGCAAAAATTGTGAGTTTTGGGTTATTTTCCCAGTTTTGAGTGGTTTTCTGCGTTGGGATATCTATTAGCATTTTTTGACGCCTACAATCCCGATCTGCCAGGGTTACTCAAACTTCGTGAGAGGCGAGATCAAAGAGATTGGAACTCTCCGCACGAAGAGTGAGCAGCTGCTGGACCGCCACCTCCACTGCGTTCAGGCGCTGAAAGTAGGGTCTCGCCACGGTGATGCCAAGCCTCTTACGCAAGAAGGACGCGTCGTCCTCAAGGACTTCCTTGAATTCTTCGAAGGGACAATTTCCCTCCAAAACCTGCCGAGTGCAGTGGGCCAGAGTGTCTTCGAAATTGGCCACAGCTCGTGCCTCCTGCTTCTTTCGCCAGCATTCCATAGGAGAGAGAGAGGCATCTTCGACAGAGGATGAAGCCACAGTCGGAGTACCGGTAGTCACGATCACAGAAGCAACGACCGGCGCTGCCGGAGCCGGAACAATCGCCGGCACCGCCAGAATGGCAGTGGCAGAGTCGCAAGTCACCACAGGTGAGGAAGTGACCGTTAGCCCAACAGGAGTTCCCCCTTGAGCAGGAGACTCTCGCGCTGAGCGCTCACCCCCGACCGGTGTCCCCTCGGAAGTGGGGGTTCCCCCTTGTCGATTCGCAGGGACCGCCACCTCCTCCTCACTCGATAGCGCCTCGTGAATAGAGGCGTTGTCATCCGTCTCAGATTCGCCAGAAGGACCCTCCCAAGAGGGAGGATCCTCCTTGCCAGCACTTTCATAGGAGGGGCCAACTGCGGATACAAAGAAAATGATAACAATTAGTATCCCCTTGGCCTAAAAGGGTCAACAGCAATGAAACTCATGCTTACCTGAACCCCCTGGTTCTCTTTCATCTCCACTCCCCTCCTCTTCATCAGAAGGGATAGGGATCACTTTCTCAACTGCACGAATTTGATATGAACAGTCAGAAAATACGAATCTAACTTCGTACACGAGGACATCGTATCGAAAGATTACCTCTCGGTACAGGTGCAGGAGTCATTGAGACCCCCGCCTGTGGCTCCACACCCGATGAAGGAAGCGTATCCTTCGAAATCGCCGGAGCCACCTGCGGCGCAGCAGAAGGAGCAGGTTGAGCAATTTCCGCCCCAGAGACAGTACCTGCCCGACCAGCCGCCGCTCTGGTGGTCACCGTAGTCTCCTCGCCACGGGCCCTCTTGACCACTTCCGCTCTAGAGCTCTCCGCCGCTTCTCGCTGCCGTTTCGAGAGCAGTGAACTACTCGGAGATAGGAGAGGTGCCCCCATACGCCCAGCAATCGCACTTCGGGCTTGCTCCAGACGCTTACTCACCCGGGTCAACTCAACGGGCTCCCTCCGCTCGCCTTGGGAATCTAAAGGAAGACTGGGAGGAGGAGCTCGTGTTTCGGGTGCTTCGGGTTCGTCTAGACCCACACCCTCACCCTCAGAATCTCCTGCAGGGCCCTCCATGAACAGCTCCCTAGCCGTTGCACGGCCCCTTCGCCTCGAAGGTCGAGGAGCTCCTCTTGGGTGACGTCTGTGCCCCGCCAGGCACGAACTCTGGAACCGGAAGTCGGTAGGATCGGCGCTGGCGCCCCGATACCACCGGCAATACGAGAACGTATGGTGCAAGTCGCGATCCTTTGAGGGTAACTCAAAGCGAGCATCGGTGCCGCCAGCGTGAGTCCAGAACCATCCGCGAGCTCCATCCACCAGCCCTCCTTCAAACCGCAATTGGGGATTGACGTTGCCCACGTACAATTGGTCATACCCAAACTGGCGGGCGAACCTGCAGGGGATGTACGGCTCGAGATAGCACGACGAGCCCGTTCTCAGAACGTGATACCCTGGCCGGATGTTTACCAACCAGCGAAAGGCACCGCGAGGGAGGGTTGTGTAGTGGTCCGTCGTCGGCGCATCCCTGAGAGATTCTCCGTATCCGCCCCCGCTGAAATAGGGGAAGGAACGGCGAAAGTTGTAATTCCCAAAGTGGGAGAGCATCTTCCTTGCATCAGGGATGTCCTTGCACTTCCAGGAGCACTTCTCCAAGCGCCGGACGAACGGGACAAACTTGTCACCTTGGAGGGCCGACGGAGCACTCATCAAGCACTCACAGTGGTATACGAACCACGCCATCAGATAGGTATACGGTAGCCCCACCCTGGGGTTGGGAGTCCTGATAACCTCTCCTTCTCCCTCATCAACAGTCGACACGCGGCAGAACTGAGCCGTCAGGGTGTGGAGCCCCCGATGGATGCACGCTATCGTCGCCGATACCAGGGAATAAGACTTCCCGTGAGCTAAGCAAACCGCCGGGTACACGACCTCGACGGGAAGAGCCTCGAAGGAGTGAGTGGGGATTACGCACCTCTTCAACCATAACATGAGGTACCCCGCAAGCAGCGCCTTCCCAGAGATTGGTGACTCCGCCTGATGGTGGAACGAGTGAAGGACCGTACCAGATTTAAATCCGCCCTCGTCACGATCGAGAGTCACGGTGCCCCCTTCTGCGGCTATCCTCGCCTCCACTTCGGACTGGTCGCATGCGCCTAATGGGAGGGCACGCTGCCCCTTGACGTCGTTCCCCGGGAACAGATAATCAGCCCAGTTCTTGTGGCTGATCCCCTTCTTCTTCCCTTTATGATCTGCTGCCCCCAAGGTGCTGAGGCAGATGTGGTAGTGGCAGAGTAGCTCCCACAAAGTCTCGACCGCCGAGGGCGAATGGCTTAACAGCTGATCGATCTCAGCTTGATCGGGGACGTACTCCTCGTAAGGAAAGTCTCCCAGGGGCAGACCCGACACGTCATGCATCTCATGAGAGGTGATGCCAAGCTCACCGTTGGGGGTGAAGAATGTGCCGCTTTCCGCACAATACAGCTCCAGAATGCTGTGGAACTGAGAAGCGTTGATCCGCAAGCCGTGCCGCGTGGCTTCGATGGCCGCGTACAACTCTGTGTTCTTGAGATTGGCGTTCTCAGCCAGAACACGGTCAGTGATCTTGGACCACCAAGTGTCGCTGCCGGGTGCAGAATAGACCCACCCCGGAGCTCTGAAATCCTTTGGTGGAAAACTCCCTCCGACTCGAAAGAAACGATGACGAAAGGTCTCCGCCGCCGATATCGACTCCCCCACGGGCAGTTCAGCGGACATTAAGCCAGGACGCAGACCCGTCACGCGCTTACATGAGCCATCCACTCCATATCCAGCGGTAGAGCCCGTGAAAACGCCACAGGTGACCCCGTCTTGAGTGGGGGTCAGCTCCCAGTTCATCGTCCGAGGAACCGCGAGGGATCGCAGCTCAACGATCGAGAACCCCCTCGACATACTGGGGAGGTAGTAGTGAGTCCCTTCTACCGTGTGGAACCACATGCTCTCCTTGAGCAACAAGGCAGAGGGGTCGGTCGTGGCATCGCCGAACAAGAATTGAGGTTTCGGCAGCTCTGCCCTGGCATCATCCGTCAATGCCGCGTCGGTCGTCAACTCGCGCAGCGTCAGGTGGTGACCATCCGTGACCCTCTTTATCAAGCCGTCCGGCTTGTCGGCGGCGAAAACGGGTGATGGAGCCAAGGAGAGAAATCTAGGGGGTGCCATGTAGTTCGTACCACCGGCGTGGCCAATGGCCACACCCTCCGGGAAGGCCTCATCGGAAAAAGTCGCTGTAAGAAAGGAAAATCGATTAAGACAAAATCCGCCAAAAGGGCAAAATCGCCCATCAAACAGAGACAGACAGAATCGCCTATCAAGAAGAAAGGTCGCCTCCCTCCCCCCTAAGGGCAGATAGGGCTAACTTTGCCCTAAATTGGGGGAAACTGCCGAAAAGCGGTGGGATTCCAGGACAGTGAGCAACGCTCATCTCCCCAACTCCGACGCCTAGGACCTACACGAGGTCAGCCAACAAACTTATCGACGTACCTGAGCGCGACTCCGGGGCACTGGCGGGCATGCCGGCGGAGAGACGATCGGAGTAACCTCCAGGGCCTGCACCTCTCACTTTGCGCTTCCTAGTTTTTGGAGCCATTGAAATATGGGGCGGGAATTCTCGTCTTAGAAGTTTCTTTCAAGATTCAAGAGCACGGTGAATCCCAAAGGAGGAAAACAGCGGGTTTAAAAAAGAGGAAGATTGCCCACGTGGCCACGACTGCCCTCGAACGGGAAAACGTGGCCACGATCAAATTCGACGGCCCAGATCGCCCTCATCGACGGTTGCATCCAACGGTTGAATTCGAAAACCACGGCCACGATCAAGACAAGGCGCGTTGAGCAGAGTCGAGTTGTCAAATCGTGACAAGGCCACACCGCCTTAGCTGGAAAGACACGAAACCCGCAGGTGAACACATGGCCTACCCACATTAGGCCTAATTTCGCCCAAAGAAAGGGTCTCAACGGCGAAAACTTGAATAAAATCCGCAAGTCTTTCAAAATTTCGCCAACGAGTCCTAATTTCGCCTGCGCGACTCACACACCTTTGAAGAAAAGGGCGATTTGCCCAAAATCTAGAAACTGGCGAAGTGATTTCGTTTACACCCGCGCCCCAGGCGACTAAGGGTCAGAGTAGAAATCTTAGCACTAAGCCTAAGAGAAACTACTCGATAACTTATCATACTGAGGGGAATAGTATGGCTAGCCCGATTCAAACGGTAATCGGTAAAGGCAGATCAAACCCGTTGATAGCTGAGGGTTTGCTAAAAATCCTAATGCACCTGGTCCAAAACGTCTTTATTCAAAGTATTCCAGACCACACGTAAGTCGGTTTTAGTCTGAAAACTTTGAAGGGGGTCTTGTAGACGGTGAAATTTACAACGGCGGATTAAGTGAACGAATTCGCCCACAGAACAGGACCACCCCCTCTTAGGCCACTAAGCGGATTCGCTGGCACGCGACTACCCCACGTTGGCCGCATACTCCAAATCGCATGAATCCGCCCGCAAGGGAGATACTCAAATCCGCCTTCGTGTGCCGAAGCCACTTGCAGGGAGCCACGTCTGCCTACGTAAGCCGAAAGCCAGGTTTCCAGGGACAAGCCTTCTCTGCCTCCCACGATGCAAGGTAAGGAGGCACAGTGCCCTAAGTTCGTCAGACGGCAGTCCGTAATTCAAGCGAACGAGACGGGCGCCGAACCGGCCTGTAGACTCATAAATGCAGGTCGCCTCACCCGTCAGAATGGGAGGCCGAAGCCATGACGCGCCGAAAGCTATCCAGAGCTTGCTCAGGCACGCAACGTCCATTCTCCCGCCCCTATTCAGACATAGGGTGAAGGGAGGAAGGGTACAGCACCTCAGGACCGCCGGATGGTCACTCGGTACCTCGCCGCACAAGTGAGCGGACGGTTGCCAGAGCCGTCTGCGTCCACATAAATGCAGCGTACCGCGCTCCAAGCGAAAGGTTAGAGCCACCAGCGTTCAACGAGCTGTCCAGGTCCACTCAAGTGTCTGGCAGTCGCCGTCACGAGTGCGAGGAAGGACTTTCCCGCTCCTACACGACATGACACGACATGTAACCCCAAAAGACAACCGTTTGTTGTACAGGGGACAATAGGATGTCCTTGAACAGTGTATGGTCACATCCCATGGTTCAAGGGACAGCCAAAACAGTCCCCCTCCCACTTAAAAAAGGCTCCTTGCAGCAGCAAAAAAAAAGGAAAAAGGGGATCGATCAATCAGAAGATCGAACAATCATAGAGAATCGGAAAATCTCCAAGCTCCGAGCTCCGATCGCCGGCGAACTAGAGGATTCGAACTCTTTCACCCAGAGCTTCTACTGAGTACTGAAGCTCTCCAACAACCTCGGTCGAACCGTCCAAGGGAAGCAGACCCGGCGCGAGCACCGGGCGAAGCATCCTGTAGCTACCGTAAAGTCCCCACAAATATAAACAAAGAGGGCATTCCCTCTGCTTCTGTTGTAATTCAGATTGATTTAGTTTGTAATAAGCTTTCTTATAAATACAAACGAAATCCCTCTCCTTTCCCGGGAAAATCAGAAATTTACACGTACAGACATGCATTTATCAAATCTAATATTCCATTGCCTAAGTGATTGTTTTAAACCATACAAAGCCTTTTTTAACAAACACACATGATCAGGCAATTTAGGGTCCACAAAACCCTCAGGTTGGTGCATATAAATATTTTTATCAAGATCACCCTGCAAGAAAGTAGTAGTTACATCCATTTATTTTTATTCCCAATTAAAATGAGCAACTAAAGCAAGCATTATTTTAACAATAGTGAATTTGACAACAGGAGCAAAAATTTCAGCATAATCAATTCTCTCCTTTTGAGTAAATTGTAGGCATTAAAAATTACCTATAGGTCTCCACGAACAGCTCAGCGTTAAGAAAAGATGATGAACATCATTATCTGGTTCACAGAAGTTTGATTGACGTCGACGAACGCTTGAAGTGAATCAACGAAGTATGTGAAGTAACGGAATTTCAGAATAACAAGGATACGAACTGATTGGGAACCTCGTGTCGTTCGCAAACGGCAAAATACCCTTCGTGTCTCATTTATTCCATAGATGATCTAATCATTAGAGCTTATAGAACTCCTTATCGGCTTTCCAACTCACTTTGAATCGCTCAAATCCGAGTTCGGATGAAAAAGTTACGGCGAAAACGGACGAATATGCAAAACGGAACGTCTCAGCCTGAGTTGAGACACCCCGAGGTGTCTCGGCACAAACGAGACACCCCAAGGTATCTCGGCCCAAGTTGAGACACCCAAGGATGTCTCCAACCCGAATTCGTCCCGTGCCTATAAATACGAGCCTCAGAGCCTCATTTTTTGGGGGGGTCTAGAATTTTGGAGAATTGGCGAAGCCCTGCCGGACTGAAGAGTGATCGAGTTCTTCAACGCAAGAGAAAGATTCTTCAGATCTGCATCACCCGCATCCATTCCTTAGGGTTATCCCATTGCGATAATCCTAAGAAGAGCGATTATCTCACCGTTGCCGAGATAAGCGCTTCTGCTTCTAGATTCCTTCGCAGATCGACGGATTTTCGGATCTGATCTGATTGTCAGGTAGTCCACGGATATCGACGTCCCCGTCACCGGCTAAAGACCCACGCAAGCAAGAAACGACGAACGAATCTTGCGTTATTTTCGAAAAGTTGTGATCTTTCATTTCTTATTCTTTTTATTGAATATTTTGAATTCTTTGTAAGTAATCCATATTATAATGAATTCGACAATGAAGGCAACTTTCTGCGAAAACAAACTGGCGAGTTTGTTTTTGGAGAAAGTTGCCTTCATTGTCGAATTCATTATAATATGGATTGCTTACAAAGAATTCAAAATATTCAATAAAAAGAATAAGAAATGAAAGATTACAACTTTTAGAAAATAATGCAAGATCCGTTCGTCGTTTCTTGCTTGCGTGGGTCTTTAGCCGGTGACGGAGACGTCGATATCCGTGGACTACCTGACAATCAGATCAGATCCGAAAATCCGTCGTCCCCGTCACCGGCTAAAGACCCACGCAAGCAAGAAACAACGAACGGATCTTGTGTTATTTTCGAAAAGTTATAATCTTTCATTTCTTATTCTTTTTATTGAATATTTTGAATTCTTTGAAAGCAATCCATATTATAATGAATTCGACAATGAATGCAACTTTCTCCGAAAACAAACTAACGACCACAGTGGGAGCCAACAGCCTCGCTGTCGAGGCTGTCGTGACGCAACCGGCATTCAAGATCCGGGTGAATAAAGAGGTCGAGTATGAATTCGACCAGCAAAAGTTTGAAGAGTACCTCTCTTCCTCCTCCTCCAGATCCACCTCTCCAAGCAGGCGCAGGTGCCACATATCAGAGAGCCATGTCGAAGATTTTTCAGGAGCATCTCCGAAAAACTGTCGAATGCTACGTGGATGATCTAGTCGTGAAAAGTCACGACAAGAACGACCACATTAAAGACTTGAAGACCATGTTCGACCTGATGCGGACCCATCAATTGAAAATGAATCCTACCAAGTCTTTCCTCGGAATGTCCAGTGGTAAATTCCTAGGATTCGTCGTCACTACCAAAGGAATTCACATCGACCCTGATAAAGTAAAAGCAATTAATGAATTATAACCTCTGAGAAACCTTAAAGAGCTCAGAGGATTGCAAGGGCGGTTGGCTTATATCCGTCGGTTCATCTCAAACCTCTCTGGAAAATGTCAATCATTCTCCAAACTCACAAAGAAGGGCGTATCATTCGTATGGGACGACGCTTGTCAAAAAGCGTTCGAGAGTATTAAAGAATATCTCTTAAAACCTCCTGTACTCGTTGCACCGAAATCGAGCAAACCGTTCTTGATTTATGTCAAGGCGACGAGCCACTCATTAAGTGCACTGCTTGCACAAGATGACGATAACGGTCATGAACATGCAGTCTATTATCTGAGTCGGACTTTGGTAGGTGCCGAGTCCTGATATCCCACGATCGAAAGAGAATGTCTCGCCTTAGTATTCGCAATTCAGAAAATGCGGCATTATCTGGTTGGACTGACTATTTATGTTATCTCCAAAGTTAACCCAGTCCGAGTATTCATGACACAACCAGCTTTCATGAATTGGCAGTTAGCAAAATGGGCCTTGCTCTTATCCCAATACGACTTACATTTTAAACAACAGAAGTCAGTAAAAGGACAGACCATCTGTGATCTCCTGGCAGCTAATCCAACTACGGATACCGCCGAGATATATGACGATCTATCCGATGAAACCCATGAAGTTAACGTAACTTCCCATCAACAGGTATGGCGTTTGTATTTCGATGGTGCTTCTCGGGCAACTAATATAGCAAGTGCTCCTGGATGTTCTAAGGTTTCCTCCGGAGTTGGAGCTGTTTTAGTTTCCCCAGGAAAACATGTGATGCCTCGAGCCTATTCATTGACCGAGCCATGCTCAAATAATGTAGCCGAATATAACACGCTACTCATAGGACTCAATTTCGCTAAAGAACTAGGGGTTGAGTATCTTGAAGCTTTCGATGATTCTCAACTGATAGTTAAGCAAGTCCAAGGGGAGTATGAAGTCCGAAGTCAGGATTTAATACCATATCATAAGATGGCAGTGGAAATAGCAGAATCATTCGAATGATTCTTCATCGAACACGTTCCACGATTACAGAACACCTACGCAGATGCATTAGCAGCATTAGCCGTATCTCTGACATAGCCTCCCGGAACGGAACAGTTTGTTACGGTAAGAACTCACCAGCTCTTGGTGCCAATCTACGATGAAGATGACAAAGAAGAAGAGGTTCAAGAGGTATACGCAACTCAAGCTGAGTTCGAACCCCAAGATTGGCGTTTCCCCATCATCGATTACGTTTTGCATGGAATTTTACCAGAAGACGTGAAGGAGAGGGATTCAATTCGACGAAGAGCATCGAGGTTCTACTATAATACGGAGAGTCGAACGCTATACCGCATGGGGTATGATGGTTTGTTGTTACGTTGCTTATCGACAAAAGAAGCTGAAGAAGTCCTTAAAGAAGCACACGAAGGGGTTTGTGGTGCACACCAGCCTGGTCCCAAGCTTTATGACCGTATCAGAAGAATAGGATATTTTTGGCCTCTTATGATGAGTGATGCAGTCGCATATGCCCGAAAGTGTCATGCGTGTCAAGTATATGCGAATTATATGCACCAACCTCCGGAGCATCTGCATCCTTCAATTACATCATGGCCATTTGAGACCTGGGGAATGGATATTGTTAGTCCTATAAATCCCCCGTCAGTCAAAGGTGATCGATTCATCCTGGCAATTACTGACTACTTCTCTAAATGGGCTGAAGCGATCCCGCTCAGAGAAGTTAAGACCAGTAACATCATTGCATTCATCAAACACCATATTATCTACCGGCATGGTGTTCCAAGACGAATCATACACGACAACGGTCCTCAATTTGTCAGCAACGCCTTCATCAGGTTTTGCGAGAAGTTCAAAATTCAGAACGTCTCGTCGACGGCTTACAATCCCACAGCAAATAGATTGGCTGAAGTCTTCAATAAGACTATCATAAAGTTGTTGTCAAAACTTGTGAAAAATAATAAACGAGATTGGGTTGACAAGCTTGGCGTGGCTCTATGGGCCTATCGTACTACGGTACGTACACCGACTGGCGCAACCCCGTATTCCTTGGTGTACGGGTGTGAAGCCATCCTCCCGTTGGAAATACAAATTCCGTCTCTTCGAATCGCTCTCGTAACCCAGATGACGACCGAAGAACAACATCAGAAACGTCTCGAAGAACTCGAGATGCTCAACAAAAAGCGCCTAGAAGCTCAACAGCATATTGAGTTTTACCAAGCCAGAATTTCTCGGGCTTTCAACAAGAAGGTTCGACAACGGAGTTTTAAAGAAGGAGATTTGGTCTTAACTGAAAAACGGCCTATGATCCTTAACTCCAAGAAGAAAGGTAAATTTGAACCCAAATGGGAGGGACCATTCGTGGTAGAGACAGTCTACTCGAATAGCGCATATCGTCTAGTTACCAAGGATGGTGACCGGCTTATGATGCCAATAAATGGTAAGTTCCTAAAAAAATACTATCCTTAGGACCTTCAGGATAACCAATGTATCGGGAAGTTCCCGGAAGAATACCACATGTGGTATTCTTAGGGATAGCCTAATCACTGTAAAAGTGATAAATAAGAGATTCACATTTAAGTTCTAAATGTCAGAATGTTAAATCCTCTAACTCTCATGAGTTATTTAGTGAGACGAGATTCAATCTTTTGACAGATTAATACTCCTCACAAAATCCCCTACTGATCAAATCAACTGACGGTGGGTCAACTAAAATTTCTATCCGCCAATTCATGGCAATTTTCGAAGCTTGACGTGTTAAGTCCTGATCACTTAACATCAAAATCCTTCATCGAGTGACCAGTACGAACCAGTATTTCTACTGCTACTTGTATTCCACTCCCTTTGCTTTCAGGTCAAACCTATAAAAATTAGGACCAAAGCCAGATTCCCCTCTCGATTCCTTCCATGAACGAGAAGTCCACTTTCAAATTGAGCAATCAAACCTATAAAAGTTAGGATTGTCTCCAACTTTACTTAGTCAAACCTGCAGATAGTTAGGACTAAGCTTGAGATTATCCCTTTCGATAAACGAAAGACTTCCATTTTTTTCCTTTTTCAGCCAAACCTATAAAAGTTAGGGTTAAAATCGGAATTTCCCCTCAATAAATGAGGAACTCTTTTCTTGGATCAAGCAACCAATCCTATAAAAGTTAGGGTTGTTTGAATCTTTCAGATTCTCGGAGTGGAGATCCCATACCTAGTCTCATCTTTCCGAATTCTGGGGGTGGAGATCCTACCTTGAGTTTCCTTTCCAACTGAAGATAGAATATAAAATTCTTCCTCTTCGGTTCCGGGAGATAGAATATAAAATTCTTTCTCTTCCATTTTGGGTTCGTCTTTACCCTGAGAAAAGACGCAATTCTCAACTTCAAATCCGTACATTCTATGCACGGGGAATTCTATCTCGACTCCTAAATAGAGATAAGCCTACGCCTAACACGCGTTGCCGGTTTAGTCTTTCGCCGATTGAAAAAGACACCAGATTTAAGTCTGGGGAAGTTTAACCCGAATCCTAAGAAGGGATAAGTCATCGCCTAACACGCATTGCTGGGTACCTTTTCCCATAAGAAATGGTGAAGTCTATGTATTCAAAATCATAGCACTAAGTCTAAGAGAAGTAATTCTCTTAGCGCAACGTTACATGTGAAACGGGTTTTAATAACTCACATGCTAGCCCGACTCAAACGGCAGTCGGTAAAGGCTTGTCAAGCCCGTTGAAGGCTGGGGGCTTGCCAAAAATCCTAAAGTCTATGGCTAACACACATTGCCGGTTTAGTCTTTCGCCGGTTGAAAAAGACACCAGAGTTTAAGTCTGGGAAAGTTTATCCCGAATCCTAAGAAGGGATAAGTCATCGCCTAACACGCGTTGCGATCAAAAGTCAACATATGGCGATTCAAAACCCTAAGGTCAACGCCGGCCAACGCGTAACCTTAGGTCAACGCCAGTCAACGCGTTGCGATCAAAAATCAACGTACGATGTTCAAAACCCTAAGGTCAACACCAGTCAACGCGTTGTGATCAAAAGTCAACGCACGACGTTCAAAACCCTAAGGTCAACGCCGGTCAACACGTAACCCTAGGTCAACGTCGATCAACGCGTTGCGGTCAAAAAGTCAACGTACGACGTTAAAAACCCTAAGGTCAATGCTGGTCAACGCGTAACCCTAGGTCAACGCCGATCAACGCGTAACCCTAGGTCAACGCCGGCCAACACGTTGCGATCAAAAAGTCAACGTACGACGTTCAAGACCCTAAGATCAACGCCGGTCAACGCGTAACCTAAGGTCAACGCCAGCCAACGCGTGGCGATCAACAAGTCAACGTATGACGTTCAAAACCCTAAGGTCAATGCCGGTCAACGCGTAACCCTAGGTCAACGCCGGTCAACGCGTTGCGATC
>BQKN01062857.1:195367-208764 GCA_022839385.1 Asparagus kiusianus | reverse complement strand
CGGTCAACGCGTAACCCTAGGTCAACGCCGGTCAACGCGTTGCGATCAAAAGTCAACGTATAACGTTCAAAACCCTAGGTCAATGCCAATCAACACATTGCGATCAAAAAGTCAATGTACGACGTTCAAACCCTAAGGTCAACGTCGGTCAACACGTAGCCCTAGGTCAATGCCAATCAATGCGTTGCGATCAAAAAGTCAACGCGGGTCAATATATCATGACGGAGATAGTCAGTTCAAGGTCAACTCGACGACGCGAGCCAAACTCAACTTATCAGTTTTAGATTTGAGACTTCGATGACGGCCAGGCGATAAACGCAGTGCCGAAAGAACTTCAGCTATTCTTCAAAGCATCGAATAGATGGAAAATCGAAGGAGTCAAGAATTAAAGCTAACTATAGGTCCTTTACACCGATCGAAGGCTAGACCAATCACATCCAAAGTATTCCAGCCTCTTCTATAAAAGAAACTAGTCTAGAACGCTTTGGAGGGGGTATCTGTAGGCATTGAAAATTGCCTATAGGTCTCCACGAACAGCTCAGCGTTAAGAAAAGACGATGAACGTTATTATCTGATTCACAGAAGTTTGATTGACGTCGACGAACGCTTGAAGTGAATCGACAAAGTATGTGAAGTAACGGAATTTCAGAATAACAAGGATACGAACTGATTGGGAACCCCGTGTCATTCGCAAACGGCAAAATACCCTTCGTGTCTCACTTATTCCACAGATGATCTAATCATTGGAGCTTATAGAACTCCTCGTCGTCTTTCTAATGCACTTTGAATCGCTCAAATCCGAGTTCGGATGAAAAAGTTACGACGGAAACGGACGAATATGCAAAACAGAACGTCTCAGCCTGAGTTGAGACACCCCGAGGTGTCTCGGCACAAACGAGACACCCCAAGGTGTCTCGGCCAAGGCCGAGACACCCAAGGGTGTCTCCAACCCAAATTCGTCCCGTGCCTATAAATACGAGCCTCAGAGCCTCATTTTTTTAGGGATTTGGAATTTTGGAGAATTGGCGAAGCCCTGCCGGACTGAAGAGTGATCGAGTTCTTCAACGCAAGAGAAAGATTCTTCAGATCTGCATCACCCGCATCCGTTCCTTAGGGTTATCCCGTTGCGATAATCCTAAGAAGAGCGATTATCTCGCCGTTGTCGAGATAAGTGCTTCTGCTTCTAGATTCCTTCGCGGATCGACGAATTTCCGGATCTGATCTGATTGTCAGGTAGTCCACGGATATCGACGTCCCCGTCACCGGCTAAAGACCCACGCAAGCAAGAAATGACGAACGGATCTTGCGTTATTTTCGAAAAGTTATAATCTTTCATTTCTTATTCTTTTTATTGAATATTTTGAATTCTTTGTAAGCAATCCATATTATAATGAATTCGACAATGAAGGCAACTTTCTCCGAAAACATAAATCCCTTAGCTACTAACCTAGCCTTAAATCTAATACTTTCAGATTCTTGTTTTACCTTAAACAGCCACTTACAGTCCACTACAGAATAACTAGCAGGTTTAGGAACAAGTTTCCATGTTTGGTTAATTCTTAGGGATTCCATCTCACTCTTCATAGCACTAATCCATTCTTCAGAATATTCTGATTTTAATGCTTCTCTATAAGTCTTAGGTTCATTGCACTCAAGGGATTCAAACACATTAAAGGTAAACTCAGACATATTACAATCACTCAAATTGCAATCTCTATACCTTTCAGGTTTCCTAATGGTTCTTTTATTTTTATCCCTAGTGAGTTGATAATCATTCAAATCATGCATGTATCTATTTCCTGCATATCATGCTCCACCTCATTAGGAATAATCTCATCTTGATTTTTAATAATTATATCATTCAATTTCTCTTCAGGAGGTGATTCAGGTTGATTAACAATAGTCATTTGCTCCACCTCATTTGGATCATCATTTTCAAGAATAGGGACATGTAAAGGTAAACAAGAAAATTTATTTTCATTAAAAACAACATCTCTACTTATCACTATCTTAAACCCCGGTTCGCTCTTATTCCAAAGCCTATAACCTTTTACCCCTTCAGGATATCCTAAGAAAACACATTTCTTAGATCTAGGTTCTAACTTATCAATCTTTTGATGTACATAGCCAGTACTCCTAAAAATTCTTAAATTATTTAAATCAAGAGGTTTGCTCGTGAACACAAATTCGGGGCATTTCCCTCCTAAGGGAACAGAAGGAGACCTGTTAACTAAATAGGTCGCAGTACAAACAGCTTCTTCCCAGAACTTTTTAGAGAGCCCAGATATGACCAACATAGCCCTCACCCTCTCTAAGAGAGTTCTATTCATCCTTTCAGCAAACCCATTTTGCCGGGGTGTGTAGGGAACTGATCTTTGCCTTTTGATACCCCAAGTAGCTGTAACGCCCCGCCCCGGAATACCGGAGTCGGTACGCTATTAGATCTGATGGACTGACCTCACAAACCACCACACGTCTTTTCAGCACGTTTTTGTTGGCCTTCTTGTTTTGATGATGATTTAACAAACAATTTATAACTAATGTTGTTTGTCTAGTGTTGGTATATTTTTATTTATTGTAGACAAACAACGAGTTGGAGGATGGATGGAATCGAGCCTCAACGGTCATATCAAATGGAGGTTGGCGGAATTGTGGAGTGAAGCAACGTACAATTCAAAGTTCAAGATCCAAGTTTAGCTTCATCCGCAAATATATCAAGTCAAGCCTATTGAAGATCAAGATCAAGCTTTGGTATATTTAGTTTAGGTTTTATATTATGTGTGTTAGATACTCTAAGCTCAATATCATATACACACACGTATTTGGTTTCTATGCATATATATAGTTATATATATACATACAAGTGTTTTAGATTTTGATGTTTATATATACATACACGTATTTGGTTTCTAAGCTCAAATATTGTATTATCAGTTTATAGACTTAACAATCATCATATACATATTTTAACAAGTCTATGTAATCATTGTGCAAAGTTTTAAAACATTGTTTATGTCAAAACATCAAACTTCATGTATATCACTTTTTCATGTTTTGAACACTTTTACAAAATAATGAGATTTCACAATTAGGAAATGTAAATTGGAAAATTCTTTTTGTAACATGTTCAAAATATCATTTGTAAACATTTCTCAAAGTTTCATCAAGTTTGAAATTGATTTGTTATGTTTAAAGGAATTTACAAATTCACGTTTTCGTTCGTGCACATGTTCGTGCATGTTTTACAAAACTGATGGGTTTTTACAAATAGGAAGATATATTTGAAAAATTCTTTCTCTGAAATGTTTATCTACATGTTTAGAAACTTTCCTCCAGTTTTTACTATTTTTGGAGTTGATTTACTATGCCCAATTGATTTTACAAAATCGTGTATGTCAGCAGTTTTTCAGAAACTGTAAATCTGTGTTCAAACATTTATTTCTCTCAACTGGGAAATTTATTTTCAGAAATTCTTTCTCTAACATGTTACTATACATGTCTAAAACCTTTCCACAAAATTTCATGATTTTTGGAGTTGATTTACTATTTTTAATTGATTTTATAAAATCAGATACGCAAAATTTCAGAATCTGTCAAAAACAGAAACTGGCCGTGAACAGTGCGGTCGACCGCGCTACATTGTCGGTCGACCGAATTTACTGTAGCAGACGACCGTTACACAGTAACAGCTAGTTGCTGATTTTTGTTTTTAATGGTTTTTTAGGGTTTTTGGGGTTGGTTTCTTCAAGCCTATATATACCTCTTTGCCATAACTAATTTCTATCATCCAAGAATGTTTTAACCAAGTTTAAAAGAGTTTTAACAAGGGTTTTAGTTTGGTTTAAGTGTGTTTATAAGCTTTTAAGCATTTGAGTATTTTGGTTTTGTGAATCAATTCCGCAAGGGCTTGAGGAGATCATCTATTGAAGTTTGAGCTTCCAACTATTCTCCCTCCAACTCTTGATCTATTGAGAAGTTTTCTAAACTCTATTTCTAGCTCTTTTATATATTTGATTATCATTGTTATTAAGCTAGAACTACATTGAGTTTAGTTTTTATTTATATCTCATTGTTACACACACCCACTTGAGCTTATTGTATTTGCATACATAGTATATTAGGGTTCTGAGATATTGTAACATTGAGTTATGCTTAATTGTGTTCTCATCTATTGTAGAGAACGAATTTATATTTGTTATATTGTGAGTGTTGTAAGGTTTTCGGTGAGCTAGAAAACCGAGTATGTTGTGAAGTTTTCGGTGAACTAGAAAACCGATTGTGAGGAGTGACGTTGATCGGTGAGCGTTGAAAACCGACACTGTGAGGTGTAAACGTTATTCGGGTGAGCGTAGAAAACCCGGTTGTGATAGTGGTGTTTGTTGGAAATTTGTAGTAAAAAGACAATGAAAGAAAATTTGACTTGTATTCTCTCAAAATCGATTACAATTTGGATTCCGGTTACAAAAGAGAGGAGAATGAATTTGACTCTCCCCTTTGTTTAATTCTGGGTTCTTCACGGTGGCGATGGAGTGCCTCCCTCGATTGATCGCGTCGAGTTTGCTCTCCGTTGACGATCCGAACGTCTTGATTCACTAGAACGTGGTCTTCTCCTCACGATTTGACGCTGTGGAGAACTTGCGTGGCAAGTCTTAAAACTCTGACCGAGTTTAGAAGAACTTGCAGGGCAAGTTTGAAACTCTGACCGAGTTTAGAAGAACTTGCAAAGCAAGTTTTAAAACTCTGGACGAGTTGATAACTCAGATCGAGTTTGAAACTCTATGAAAGAGTTGATTTAAACCGAAAATTTGGTTAATAGCCAAGAATGAAGAAGCTCTGGTTGTTGATTTCCAAAGCTCCAGTCGAAGAACGAATGCTCTTCTTTGCTGCCAATCCTCAGGTTCAAAAAGCCAGCCCCTTGACCGAATTTCCCTTTGATGATGAGCGAAAATTCGATCCGTTGATGAGATCCCCCTCTCCCCCCTTAACTCAATTGAGTTTCTGATATTTATAGGGGGTTACTGGTGGTAACTACCCCCCTTAATCCGCTCCTAAGTGGGGCGGAAATCCCTCAAATCGTGGGGCAAAACAGTTTCTAGAACTGTTCAGTTTGTGTTTGAACGAGTCAAACGCTGAGAAATAGCGTTCAGGGTCCGAACTCTGCGTTTTAGGCTGAAAACGCAGAGTTAAGCCTATTTTGGTGGTCGAACGCACAGGCCACGCAGCGTGATGAACTCTGAGACGCAGAGTTGGTGACTGAACACACAGATGAACTCTGAGACGCAGAGTTGGTGGCTGAACGCACAGATGAACTCTGAGACGCAGAGTTATTGGCTGAACGCACAGATGAACTCTGAGACGCAGAGTTGGTGGCTGAACGCACAGATGAACTCTGAGACGCAGAGTTGGTGGATGAACGCACAGATGAACTCTGAGACGCAGAGTTATTGGCTGAACGTACAGATGAACTATGAGACGCAGAGTTATCGGCTGAACACGCACAGTTGAGCCTGTAAACGCACAGTTGGCCGTTTTAAAGATTAACTCTGCGTTTTGATGTTGAAAACGCAGAGTTGGGCCGTAGCTCTGTGCGTTTTGATTCTGTAATGTAGAGGCCAACCTTAGGTGGGCTTGGCGAGCTTCAGGCTAAGTCCAATATTCTGACGAAGTCCGATCTTGTAGACGGACTTCAGAACATGACTTGCTACGAAGAACAGGTCATAACTTTTAAACCGTAAGTCGGAATTAGACGAATTATATATGAAAATCGGCTATCTCGACGAGACGGAGCCGACCAAACCCACCCCATAGGGTTCGGTTTGCGTTCTTAGTTTCGCCAAATTCCTTACGGTTTGAGAGATATCTGCATTTTAGTTTGAAGAGACCGTTGATTTGTAGTCTCTTTTGTTAGGGCGCCGCAAAGATCGTCATCTTGTAACCTTCGTCTTGGCTCCTTGAAAATATGAGAGTCGTCGGATTGTAACTCCCGATGTTGATTGTGAAGGCTGTTGAATTAGAGCTTTCATCAGTTGTTACGAAGGTCGTCAGATTGTAACCTTCTACGTGAAAGTCTTCAAATTGTAGCCTTCTGGAAGTCATCAGATTATAACTTCCATCATCGGTGTTTGATGGGGAATCAACTATCTATTGTGATTTTTAGACAGCCTACAAGTGGATTTCTCCCCGGGAGTGGGGAGCGGAGACGTAGGACGGAAGGTCCGAACTCCGTGATCATATCTTGTGTTTGAGTGTGCTTTGGCGTTTATTTATACTTGTGTTTATATTTCTTGACGCCATTGTCATTAGCTCATTATTTATATGATCCACTATCTAGTTCATATTGTTTACCCTTGTGTTAGTTTTATATCCTTGCACATACATTGTCTATATCTCTTTGTTAGGATATATCTTATTGTTTAGATATCCTTGCATATATTTCTATCATATAGGATATATCACCTTGTGTATATTGCATATTCTTGCACATAACTCTTTGTATATCTATCTTGCAAGAATATATTTGTTAATTAGTTTTAATTGGCATTTAATCGGATTAGATTAGCATAAGACCCTAACCACCCCCCTCTAGGGTCTAAAAGTTTTGTCCTCACTCACGTGCTCCCTGGAAAACTTCCCAGGGGGTCACCCATCCTAGAATTTCTCTAGGCCAAGCACGCTTAACTTTGGAGTTTCTAAAAGTTGGGCTCCCGAAAAGGAAGATGCATCTTGGTGGTATGAGTATTCCAATCAAATCTATCAATACTAATCACATCACCCTCTCAAGGGTTGGGGTATTACAAACTCCCCCACTTAAACTCGCAACGTCCTCGTTGCGCCAAATCACATCACCCTCTCAAGGGTTAGGGTATTACAAACTCCCCCACTTAAACTCGCAACGTCCTCGTTGCGCCAAATCATATCATCCAAGACCGTACCATCCGTATGAGATTCTAGAGGTGGCTCCTACGGCCTCAAGAGGTGGCTCCCGCCCACAAATCATTCAATTGTTTGTTACAAAACTCAAGACCATTGTCTGTCCTAAGAGTTTTAATTTTCTTTCCCGTTTGGTTTTCAATCATAATTTTTTAGTTTTTAAATTTATCAAAAACTTCAGATTTTTGCTTCATGAGTAAAACCCAAGCTTTTCTAGAATAATCATCAATTATGGAAAGAAAATATTAGTTCCCTTCATGTGTAGGAACACTAGAGGGACCCCACACATCAGCATGCAAATATTCAATTACATCAGTGGACTTAGACTGATTAGGAAAAGAAGAAATAGGAAAACTAATCATATGTTGTTTTCCTATCACACAAGATTCACAGAAAGGAATGAGAGATATTTTATCACTACCAAAGTGACCTCCTTTATGCAAAATTTCTAATCCTTTATTACTCATGTGACCCAATCTATTATGCCATAAAATAGATTTATCACCTATCACAGAGTTAACAGAATCAAGCATAGGTTCAGCATGACAAACATACAAGTTATTTTGTTTTTCAGCAGTAAAAATAACAAGAGACCATTGCAGAATTTTCATAACCCCTTTACCACATTTTCCCTCCAAACCATCATTTTCTAGAGATGCACAAGATATCAAGTTATAACGTAAATTACGAACATGCCTAATATCCTTCAAAGTAAACACATAACCAGAAGAAAACCTAAGGCATACATCACCAGTTCCTAAAACATTGCATTTCTTTTCATTTGCCATTGACACAAAACCATTCTCTATTTTCTTGTAGTTTGAAAACAAGTTTTTAAAAGGAGTCATATAAAAAGTACAACTAGAGTCTACTAACTAATCTGATTTACACAAAGAATCAGATAACACAGAATTCAAATATGCATAATCACAAAGATTATTAATCATGAAAATTTCACCCGTTTTGCCCTCATAGACAGCCATATTAGCATGATCATTTTGCTGATTTTTCTTAGGTTTAGGACAGTCTTTAATAAAGTGACCAGTTTTCATGATAATTATAGCATTTTTTAACTTTAAACCTGGACTTAGATCTACCCCTTCCATTTTTCAAAATTTTTCCTACTTGATTCCCCATTACTAGCATTCTTTTGGTTATTAGACCTATTCTGAGGCTTACCCCTCACATGCATAACATCACCAGAATTTTTATTTCCCCCAGAATGTTTTAAATTTAATTTCTTACTCTTAAGACCATTGACCACAATGTCAAGGGTAACCTCATCTCTACCATATTTAATAGCAGATTTAACATCACTATATGAGTCAGGAATAGCATTTAGAAGGGCAATAGGAGTATAGTCGTCTATATGTTTATCACCAGTTAACTTAATATCTGAAATAAGTTTTGTGAAAACATCTAGGTTCTCCTCAATGTCCTTAGACATATCCAATCTAACTTTGAAAATTTTTTCAAGCAAAATTATTTTACTGGTCAAAGGGGTTTTAGTATAGAGTTCTTCAAGTTTATACCAAAGGGTTTTAGCAGATTCCAAAATTCTAACTTTTCTAAGCACAGAGTCAGATAAGTTCAAATAAATTGTGGAACAAGCATTTTCGTTCATTTCAGTCCTTTTTTTCAGTATCAGAAGTCAAACAAGTCTGACCAACAGCCCTAAAAGACTTCTGTTGAATTAAAATGCATTTTATTTTTTGTTTCCAAATGCTAAAATCAAATTTTTTGTTAAACGGAACCATATCATATTGAATCATACCATATTGATTAGCAGCAGACATTCTTCACACAGAAAAATAAGCAATGGTATCACCGCAACTAGCACGAGCAGAAACAATAACATAAAAATTTTCCAGAAAAATAAAATGCAAATATAGCTGGAAAAAAAATTTAAAATTTATCAGGCTCAAAGTGTGTGAAGCAACTAGCACACACAAAATGGAAATAACGATGAGCACGAAGCTTGGGTTCAGACCCTTTGTTCTTTCGCACGAACTAATTTTAGTTTCTGAAAATTTTTTCAACAAGGCCAGAGATACCAATTTACTATAATTTTCAACAAAACCAGAGATTACCTGAGCGAAACCTGCTGTAGAGAGTTTCGACCTTACCTACGCGGCGGTCCGGTGGCGTTCCTGCGGCGACGAATCAACGAAGCCCAGTGGCGGCGACCGGCGGTTTTGAACAGCGACGACTCACCTAGCTCTAATACCATTGTTGAGGATCGACGTCGTCACAAGTTTGGCTCAGACGCCTAGCCAACCAGTCTGTTCTTCTTCTCTTGTGCACCACCAAGAACACAAAAGGGGAAAGGTAACTATTCCACTGTCTCTCTACTCACCTCACAAAGGGTGAAAGCACAAAGCTTTGGAAGGGAGAGGATGAATCGCACACAGCAGAGGAGAGCACAAAGCTCAGGGTCTTCTTCACTGTCGCTCTCCTCTTCTTCTCTACCGAGCTACTACCAGCCCTTCGACTTAAATAGTGAAGGTAGCAGCCGACACGGTAGAGAAAAGACCTAGGGTTTCGAATGGTAGGAGCCGACCTATAGGGATGAGAGATGAGACTCACAACGGCAGCCAACAGGACACAGGGATGGAAGGGGCTGCCGACTTAGGGTTCAGTACATTGGGTAGGAGGTGAAAGGTTTAGAGATAGGCTGAAACAAATATCAGGGGGGGGGACTGAGCCTTTTGGTAACGGGCTAGATTTTGGGCCAACAAAATAGCAACATGAAGAAATTGCTTAGAAATCTGAAATTAGTAGCAATGTTGAGGCTATTCTTATTTTGAAACTCATCAGGTGTTCTGTAGAGTAGACTTGCTCATACTGTAAACTTATTCGCTTAGCCTTGATGAAATTACTAACTTCGACTCCGTTGGTCCTACTTGGGTATGAATCTACTCGGCTCTGGTTCCAAGTGAATAAATATTGCACCCCTAAAGTTAACTGAGTTTGTTTATGCGAGTAGTCTCATTTTGAAGTGAGAAAAAGAGAGATTCCCTCCCTATTTTTGCAAATTTGGATATTGACTTAATTGCTTATTATTCGAATAAGCTGAATGCTACCAGAATAACTGTGTCAAATATTATGCTGCTATATTGTTGGAAATGATCGAATAAAATCCATAGGTGTATGTCAAGAATAAAATCCATAGGTGTATGTCAAGAATTTAAAACATAAGATCGAATAAAATGATCAAAAGTAGATCTATGAGATAAACTTTTAGGGGGTGTTTGTTTCAAATCTTATAATTTAGAGGATATGAATTTCACCATGGGATTTGAAATCCATAGGTGTTTTGTTATAGGTTGGGATTTCTAAAATGGTGTTTGTTTCATTAATATTTTAAAATTTGGAATACTACAATTTGTAATATTTTGTTTGTTTCAAGCTCAAATTGTAACATTATCAAACACCAAAATTTTGTAATATGATGAATATGCTATCTTGGTGAGGTTACCTCCTACAAAAAAATCAAAATTGGAATTTGTCAAATTCTCTCCAATTGAGGGGTAAACACACCCATTTATGGGATTTGTCAAAATCCTCTCCAATTGAGAGGATTTGACAAATTCTAAAAATTAGGCACTTTTTGTACTTTTGGGATTCAATATTCTAAAAAATTTCTTAAAACAAACACCATGTATGGATCCCAAAACACAAAAAAAAACTCATTTTTTGATCCTAAAACTTGTAATTCATACCAAATACCAAAATTTTTGGTAAAACAAACACCCCCTTGGTGAATTAAATTAAATAGTAAATGCAGTCTCTTTCCCTATGTTTACCCTGTTACCAAGAAAATTGAGAATGAAAGTCTAAATTTTCATACAAATTCCTTTCTTTCACTCTTACAATTTACATTTCAATCAGCTCAATTGGTAATGCGCACCTCTAAATATGACCGTTAGTTTTCTAATTGGATCCAATTGGATCCGACCTGAACATTCGGATCCATTTAATAAAGAGGAACCCTAATTTTCATTACCTCGGCGCCTCCCGCTCGATTCTTTCTCTCACTCTTCTCAGCGCCACTACCATGTACTGTTCAAATCTCGCCAGAAGCCCAGCAATCCCTCTATTTTCTAGGGTTTCCATCCGACCCAAATGCTCAAAAGGTAACGGATTCGATCCCTCATCTCTCGCCATTCAATTTCATCCAAAAACCCTAAGAAATGATGCCGTATCAAGACCCAAAACCTCAACTTTTAGTTTTAACCCTAAACCTAGAAATTTCTCAACTGGGTTTCTTCAAAAAACCCTAGAAATCAGTAGTAGTAGATTGAAATGCAAGAATCTCTCGATGGGAACTAGGGTTTTCTCTACTGCAGAGAATAGTGTTAGAGATAAGGGAAGAAAGCCGCTTCCTTGGATAGCAGGGTACAAAGACAAAGAAGGGAGGAGGGAAGAGAAGAGGGGTGCTGTTAAGACCAGTCGCTCTTCATGGGTCGATTCGGCAGAGAATTATCTTTCGAGAAATGGGGGAGATTCATTGAATGAGAGAACAGAAATTAAAGATAAAAACGAGAGATCTTCATCTATACCTAGTAATGGCCGAAACAGGGAGGCGAGAGTAAGAAGAAGATACCTTTATGAAGAAAAACCGATGGAGGAACTGCAGGATGCTGAGCCAATTGATGATCCGAGATGGGATGGAATTAGGAGAAAATACAAAGGCTCTGTCGATAGAGAGCCAAGATTCGAGAAACCTGAGGTTCGGAATTGGAGTAAGCAGGAGAACTGGGGTAGAAATATTTGGAAAGAAGCAAAGGAATCGTCAATACCGAAAATGGTAGGGCAAGCTGTTTATGGTGTCGGGCCGGTTTTAGCAGCATTGACAGTGGAAAGAAGAGAATTTTATGCTTTGTATGTTCAAGAAGGATTGGACTTGAGTGGAAACAATAGGAAGAAGAAAGACAAGAAAGCAGTGGAGAAGGTGTTAAAGTTAGCAGAAAAGCTAGGGTTGAAGGTGATTGAAACCTCAAAGCATGATCTCAACATGATAGTAGATAGTAGGCCTCACCAAGGTCTGGTGCTCGATGCTTCATCATTAGAGCTGGTAAATGTTAAGGAACTAGAGCCTGTATCTGTGGAGGGTCGAAAAGCTCCAGTTTGGGTGGCCCTAGATGAAGTTACAGATCCTCAAAATTTGGGTGCAATTGTCAGGTCATCGTACTTTTTTGGAGTAGATGGGGTTGTTTTATGTGCAAAGAACTCCGCTCCTTTGAGTGGAGTTGTAAGCAAAGCCAGTGCAGGCTCTCTTGAATTGATCGAGCTGAGGTCTTGTAAAAACATGATGCAGTTCTTATCGTCATCAATTGAGAATGGGTGGCGGGTTCTTGGAGGGTCTGTTTCTTCTAAAGCTCGTCCCTTATGTGAAGTTGAAGATAGGATGCCTACAATTCTTGTGTTGGGCAGTGAAGGAAGCGGGTTGAGGCCTCTAGTGGAGAGATCTTGTACTGAATTAGTTAGAATCCCGGGGAGTGTATCTATGGATGAAAGTGCAGGGGATAATGAATTTGAAATGGAGGAAACAGATCAGAGCGGTAAGGGACAAGAGATGAAGTCTTTCCTTGCTGTTGAGAGCTTAAATGTTAGTGTGGCTGCTGGCGTGTTGCTTTACCATTTGGTTGGGAATAATAGCCGTATCAGTGCCGAGAAGTCAAGTGCTGCTCCACAGTGAGATATGTTGTCAATTTTATTATTTTAACAATTTTGGACCATTTCTTTAATCTAATTTTCATCTTTTTTTCCTATAGTTCTTTGTTTTCTTAAGCTCATAGGTCCTTTGTTGTAATGTATATCATGCTCTGATATTAGATAAATCAAGGTTACGAGGAGTTATTTTTATATTGGTTAGATTGAATACCAACAATCATTGTGGGCATTCTCTTTTCATAATAAAACTGTTTTATTCTTAAAAATGATCCAGTTGTCAAAAGAAGACTTTGCATCAACTCTGTATTTAATAGTCTACAACCATCATCCCTCTATTGCCTCGTGTGTGGAGAGTTTAATAGATTAGGAAGAAAAGGATTGAATGCAGCCCACAATAGCATGTTGTGATTCATTTCGATTCAACATGTGCAAATTGAAACCGGATTTTTTTAATTATTACTCTTTATTAAGCTGTCCTCGTTTAGTATTCCTTCTTGCATTATCCCTGAGTACTTTTTCCACTGATGGACCTCGATGTTCTTGTTTGATATTTGAAGAATGAGTAATCTACTTTTTGTTGATCGTTAGGTAAAATCAAATTATTTTTGTTGCTGGTGATTTCATATTTGGTGTTGAATAGTTTCTTCCACCTTTTCTCCAAAATGTTTCACAAGTTACATTCCATCAACTAATTTTGCATCAATAATCAATATGACTTGGAGAAAGGGAGGATAACTGATGGTGATGTATTCCAGTATGGTGACCTTGTACTGTAGTGGGGGGGGGGGGGG
>BQKN01062857.1:135658-195267 GCA_022839385.1 Asparagus kiusianus | reverse complement strand
CCCCCCAAAAAAAAAAAAAAAAAAAACCCAAAATTCTGTTGTTATCTTAAACTTACGGTTAATGGTAGATGTTTACCCGAGTAACTTGGTGGATTATAGAAATATTTAGTGAAAAAAGCATTTCTGGGACCCTTTATACTTCCATCTGCGGACACTATTGTACTTTTCATAAAGAGTGTGAACCGCTATTTGTTTATGGTTAGTGAAATGCCCTAGAAATGAGAATAAAGGGTGAACGAAAAAACTCAGAATTGGCTCCTTTGGACTCATTTACGTTTTATGCAAGGCCAGTTGTTAGTCCCTTTAGCTTTTCATGATAGTGGATTTACGGTATATTAATAAGGAACCAGCTATATTGTCATGTAATAAGAATTTCATGCAAATAAATGTTTTGACTAATCTGGAGATTTTTTTCTGGACAGATCAAGTAAGGGACGATATATTAAGGATATTCGAATAGTTTTAGCTGTGTATACATTTGGTTAATTTTATGCAACTGATGATCGATGTTAGCACTTTCAGGTTTGTATTCAGATCCACATCGAATGGGTCAATATTTTCAGCCTTCAAAAAATTATGAGATGTTTTAATTGCAATGTTTGTGGAATTTTACCTTTAGGCACCTGTTCTTCTGCAAATAGGCCTCTGTTATTCTGCAAATCTAGAGCTGTAATCTTTCAGTTGAATTGCTCCAACCATTGTTAGTGGAGTAGAGCATTTACGAAAAGGTCATGAGCTCCAATTACTTATTTTCCTATGGTTTCGAATATCTTATTTTATTTATTATATCATATGAAAGTTGATCCACTTTTTTTATTTGTATTATATATTTGGTATTAAATGCATCAAATTTTGCTCAAATAAAATTGTTTGAACATATCTTACCTTTTGCTGTTTCGAATTACTTAAACATGCAAACACACTTTTCACGGTGTATCAGCCAGTTTGTCATATTTTCCTGGATAAATGATGGCCATATTCCTCTTCATCTGATATAAACTGGTAGTATCTTCAGCATGTTAATATGCATTGCACTTTGTCACCATTGCTTTTTTCCAGCCACATATCATCCATGTTTCCTCCTTTCAGTGTTTGTGTTTATCCATTCTGCCCTCAAATGGTTCAGTTTTACACTTTTGGATTTCAACCACCAGATATATATCTCTTATCGGTTGTAAATTATGCAGGGCCTGATGTTAACCAAATAGAGTGCCATGTTTCAGTAACTATACTCAAGCGAAAGCCTATTCTATCTTAGGATTGGTAACCAACCTGCACTTGAGGGTTCTAGAATTTATATTTTTGGTGGATTATTTTCATCCATTTCACTTGGGTTGTTTGACCAATTCTAATACCCTTTCTAAATCATGCTTAGCATATGGCTGATATTCATATCTTTAACATGGTAATTTCTTTTGAATATACTCTTAACATGTTATTTCAAGGATTCTCCCCACTTTATGTTTTACTTCTATAAGCACCTCAGATACCTCTTCGATACTTTTAATATATGTCAGTGGTAAAGTTGTCTTTATCTTTAGTCTAGTGCTCGTTTCTTGAAAATGTCTGATTTTTTTCAACAAATTTGTTGTTCCAAGAGCACATTGCAGAGGATATATTGATTTATTCAACTAAGTATTTCAATAATAATACTATTAAACATCATTCTTTGTCAAATCTGGCTTCTGGGGTCGTGACCACATAGTTTCAAGTCCATGGGATCTTCAACTTCCGAAGAGTATTATGAGTAACCGAGTGCTCATTTCAGGATTTTGGTATCATAACAGAATGCAATTTTTAGTTCTATCGTCAACGGAAAATCTCCATCTCTGGATATGAAAGATGTTCATTTATGGCTTGGTTTAATATATTACAGCATTTCATCGTACCACAGAAAAATCCCTTATTACCTAATTAGCATCATGGAACTTAGGTGCTTATTTATAAAAACTCTTGCCAAATTACTACCTTTTTGAAGTACCCCCAAATGCTTAGATACGCTATTGCTCTTGTATATGACACCCCTCCCACCTACATGAACTTTGGACTCGGATATATTTCCTGGTTATGCTATGCATATTAAATTAATCAATGCACCCACTATTTCTTGTGTGATTAATGCCTTAGAGCCCAATTTCAACACCCAAATAAGATACAAAAGACTTGTGAGGTTCCTTCCTGCTAAAAAAGTACATGGTTTCAAGCTTGGATGTTGAAAGCAGGGGGCCTCTAGCATTTCTCTTTTTGTACTCGTCACTCGGAATAGTCCACATTATTAATGGTTTATGTAGGTGAACCTCTCATGCATCCATTTTTATTGGTAATTATACAGATTGGCTGCAAAAAAAAATTATTTTATCGAAACATATCTTCTGATCTTTTACTCATTTTCATCTCTTCTTTGAAGGCAAATTTTGTTGCCAATAAGCCATATAACTGAAATGCCATGAATATGCTTCTCAGCTCTTCATGGAATTTCTATTTCACATCTGACCTGTTAAAACCATAAACTGATGAAAGAAACACCTTGAAAATAGTTTTCTTTTTCGGTAAACTAAATTTCAATATTTACTGTCATACCAATGTTACTCGCTTCAATTTGTTTAACAATCCATGTATCAGCCTTTTTTCCTTTTTCTTTTTTTTTAGTTTGTATTTTAGCTCACTCTTCAAGCCAATTCGAGTAAAACCTTCCCCTCCATTTTATATTTGTTTATTATGAAATCTTATATTGACCTCTCAGCCTTTTAGAATAATTTATAATGAAATCTTATTTTGATAGATACATAAACTGATTCCCAATTCAGTGTTTGACCACATTCTGCCTGTGCAGAAGAACTTCCATTAGGAACCTCACCTTTCATAGTTGTTAGGAAAGTATATAAGAGTGTATAATAGAACTTTGGATTCTGTATGGTTTGAGTCTCCTCTGCTACGATTTAAACAAACTATTCCCTGTCAACATGTCATTATTTTGTTCGGTTTTTCTTTATCATAGCCTGTGTATAATAATACTGCTTCCTATTCTGTATCGTTTGAGTCTTATCTGCTACGATTGAAAGAAAGTATCCCTTGGTCAACATATCATTCTTTTGTTCCATTTTTCTTTATCATAGACTATTAATAATCAACCTTCCTTTAACTTCAGACTGTGCTGTTCAACATTTACTTCAGTATTATTTTTTACGAATACCGTGGCTTGTAGTATTCACTGCAATTTCACTTGATTGTGTTGGCCTTCTTGTTTTGATGATAATTCAACAAACAATTTACGACTAATATTGGTTTTAGTATTTTGGTTTTGTGTTGTTTAGTATACCCAGAAAAAGGAGCTACACTGATATTGAAGCCTTGCAAATCAAGTCTATCAAGCCTATGCAAATCAAGTCTATCAAGTTCAAGCTTCATATGATATCCTCTTGGTATACTTAGTATAGGTTTATATGTAATGTCTGCTAATTCTTCAAGCTCAAAATTTACACACACATTTGTCTATGAAATTTCTCAAATCATAGGTGTTTTTATGCAAAATATATTTTAACATGCTTTGGACTATACAAACATTATAAACATCTTTTATTGAGTCCATAAAAACATTACACAAGTTTTCAAAACTTGATTTGAGCTAAATATCAAAATTAATATGTTTATGTACACATGTATTTTAGTGTTTTTCAATATTACTGAGTTTTTACAAATGATAAGAGCAATTTGAAAAATTCCTTTTCCAATATGTTCATATTCATGTTTATAAACTTTTTCCAAAGTTTTATATTTTTTGGAATTTATTTTCTATTTTTAAAAGAGGTTTGAAATTTGTTTTTACTATTCATAACAGGCTAAAAACTTGTTATCAGTCGACTGATGATCCTTATTAGTCGACTGATGAACTCGCATGGAAGTACCAAAAGTTTTTATTTTTACGACTGATAAACTATCATCGACTGATGAGGTTATCAGTTAACTAATGAGATTATCAGTCGACCGATGAGCTACGAGTTGCTTGTAACGGTCAGCTCATCAGTCGACTGATGAACAGTATCAGTCGACCGACGTCTGTAACAGCTAATTTTTCCATTTTTTTTATTTTTGTCTTTTTGCTAGGTTTTCTTGGTTTTTGGACTTTGGTTTTCATCCTATAAATACCCCTTACTGTTTCACTTCTAAAATTTATTTAAGTGGGTTTTAACAAGAGTTTTAAATGGTTTAAAAGTTTGTTTAAGTTTCTTCTCAAGTTTTGGTGTTTATTTACAAAGAGGAAGCTTACGTTGTCATTTGAGGAATTCATCCTCAATCACTGTCATCCTCTCTTTGTGTTTAGAGAGAAGTTTTTCTAACTCATTTATCTAGTATTTTATTACTAATTTTTCATATTCCTACTATTGCTAGTTTGATATTTTAGTTAGATTTTATTGAACTCATTTTATCACACACATCCCTATTTGAGCTTTTAGAATTTCATACATTATATATTGGGTTGTGGGATTGTGAGAATGAGCTTACATTGTGTTCTCATCCATTATAGAGAACAAATCATTTGTATTTGAGCCTTAATTGTGAGTTACACGTTGTATTACGCTTGCACACCGAGAGGAGCGTGTGGTGAGAGACAAGGTCGGTTCCAAGAGGAGTGGGGTCGGTAGTAAAGCCTAGTGAGAGGTTGTAATTCCGAACACTTGAGGAAGACGACACAGGCTAGGCCAACACTTAGAGGGTGTAGAGTGTGTTTATTTTTTGTGTGTTGTAAACGTTTGTCGATGAGCGTTGAAAACTAATTGTGAACGTTTTGGGTGAACGTCGAAAACCCGTCGTGATAGTGGATTCTCCCGAGAGTGGGGAGCGGAAACATAGGTCGGAAAGACAGAACTCCGTGATCATATTATTGTATTTGTGTTTGCTTTGTGTATATTTATTTTGTGCTTGTAATTTTCATTCTTGCTCATAACTCATTCATATATCTTCTGCAAGAATTAATTCATCAAGAAAGTTTTTTAATTGGCATAAAATAAGAATTAGATTAGCATTATCCTATTCACCCCTGGTCTAACAGATAGAGTATCGACAACTTTTTTTTTTTTTTAATCAGTTTGACCAATTGCTTCATTAGCCAAACCTTTACATATCAAGTAGAGACATAATGTTCACTTCTTATTACATGTCAGTCTCTTACAGGTAAAACAGGTGAAGGTGTAATGCTTCCTTACGCAAAAAGCACTGGCTGCAACTGTATCTCTTCTATTACTTTTGGAAAGATCTATCCAGAGGTACAATGAATCCACAAGCTTATTTGTAATCATACAGTCGCATGAGGTTGAAAGAACACTAAAATTAGTCTTCAGATAACGACGGTCATCGAGTCCTTCCTCACCGTGCTCTTAAATTGGAAGGTTTTTTATTCAAGGCTTTTCAAATAACGTCTGTAATAAAACCTCTCTGCACCCAAAACTTTCTTTTCCTCGCAAAATCCAGTGCAGGTTTTATCAATTTCTCGTGCCTCTTATATAAGATTCTATCGAGGTCTCGGTCTACAAATTCAAAACTCCACTGAGCCTTTTGCGTTTGGATTTGACCGACATGATTGTGACCTTCGTCTTTTGACGCCAAAAGGTGAAGGTGTGGGAAAAAATTATGCCACTACCCCCAGCTCTAGGGTCCTAACATTGTACCCAGTACTTGTTATTTTATACACATTAACCCTTCTTTTGAGGCTCACAGCCTAAAGTTCACGTAAAGGGAGCAGTTTGGCCCCAAAAGGGAGGTTACCCTTCAAACTTTGGGATCATGCCATGAATGTTTTTTCTACTTGTAAATATATCTTGGGTTTTCCGTTTTGCAATCTTTGGCCTGCTTAATGTGAAACATTTATATTCCGTGTAAAAGAGATTGAAGAGTTAATGGTCCCCTCTTAAAGAGGAAGAGATAAGGTTAGCCGACACGAGGAGAGCAACCAAACTGTGCATATTATTCTTACGTATCCTACTTAAATTCGTTTGGTGTTTGGTTGGTGTCTGGAGTTAGGCCTGGCTCAATATTTGAAAGAGACTGTTGCTTTGTCCCTAGAACTAGCACCCAAGATTATTCCTCTTGTTCACAACTGCTAGCACCTGGGTTATGACCAAGCATTTCTTGAAGTGGTTCAAGGCTTCACATAGGTTGAGATCCATGTGAATTGAGTAGAACGATTCTCTTCTCTGTTTCAGTTGAATTTCAATTTGAATTTCTGTTTTTCCGCCCTGCTTTTTTGCCGCGAATTTGCGCCACAAGTTTTCCCTTACTTTCGCAAGCTTGGTCTTATTTAAGAGAGCCACGCATTTTTCCCTTACTTTCGCAAGCCTGGTCTTATTTAAGAGAGCGTGTTGACTTATATGAACAATATTTGATTCTCAAATTTGATTAAACTCGGTATTATGACATCCTTATGCTACATAAGGAAATCTGAACGCTGTAGACTAAAACCAAACCAGATGAAAGAATAGTGACAGAACTCATTTTTTCTAGTAACTGATAGATAACCTGAGAGCTGTAAGACTTTTACCCCTCCAGATACAGAGATAATGTGCTTAGCTGTTCAAAACACATGCACAAGTTGTCAAGGTTGGGCACTAGATTCATCAAGATACAGCTGTGCAGTTAGGCTCACTTGCACAAATTTCTGACCTATACACATTTGGAGAAAAACAAAATAATAAACAAACCATCATCAAAATATGAAACCAAGGTTTTCATGACATACACCATACAACACCAGTACAACCCAAAAGACCATGAGCTGATTTACATTTTACATATAATTCCACTATTCTGCTAATTTAGTCTCGGTCAATAAAATTCACGTCTACAAACCTAAAGGGAATAGCTCGAAACTCGACCTCAAGTCTTCGAGGCGAAGGAGGGTAAGTAAAAACCATCAAGTTGCTACTCACAGATCTTACGCTAGAAGGGAAGTGTTGTCTAATTCATAATCCAGAATTCACTCAGTTCAGCACTCAGTTGCTGTTCTTTTCCTGCTGGTCGTACCCAACTGAAGGAAAAAAAATGGAAAATAAAATTAGTTAATTTATGCCATAATGAACTTGTAACCATAATGAGCAATGGGTTCACTTGATTGCACGTGGATGCTATAAAATAGAGTAACAACGTAATAGTTTATGACAAAGGAAATAGTCACAACGTACAGCTGTTGAAAGCTCAGATCTCTTCAGCACCCTCAATCTCTTGGCAGTAGAAACAAACATGCTGAAATTGTAAGAAAAATTGAAACATATGAATATAAATGAATCTTTTTCGATACGTTTACAGTAAATAACCATTTAAAAAACAGTAAGCAGGTAGAAATTGCATATGAAGAGCAAGATAGAAAAATGAGAGCAACTATACTGGCAAATTGTAAAGTAATAAAGTAAGACGATTAAGCTCTAACAAGGTAGGACCATAAACTTTGTGAAGAGAAACTTACTACCGATTGATTAAGACGATTACGGGGAATTCCACCTAATACTTTGTTTCTTATGATTGATTTTCTTGCTTCCCTTAAGTACAACATAATAACCATCACATCAATGGTTCAAATTCGTCAATAATCAAATAGTGCTTCCTTAATAATTAATTAGTCGTTAGTTGAGCAATCAAGTAAAAATTGCACGCTTGCTTACTTAAGCTTTAATGGGAAGGGATGTCTGGTAGTCAACATAACATGAGATCACCAACTTCTCAAGTTTCCACTCGCTCAGCAGGTAAAGGGAAGACAAAGCATAGTGGTCAGAATATAAATCAATTAAGAATTAAGCTTACCACTAATGAAAACCAACCATTGTTAAATTTCACTTATTAAGTATTAACTAAATTTAAGCCCACTATGGTTTGCCTCCTTATCCAAAATCATAAGATATTATACCATAATCATAGGCATCTAGTTTTTTTTTTTTTTCTAGAATCCTAAGCTTCCAAGAGGTCAACTACTCGTAATTTAAGGAACATTGTGTCAAGAGGGGGTTGCACCTATTCCTGAAAATTTGCTCCACGTTTGATCTATAGTTCTGGATATACGCTATATCATACAAGTGACAAATTTTGTATACAATAAAGATAGAAAAAGTTGCTTGCAGTCGTCAAGACAAACTAATCTGGGTGAGGGCGAGAAGCTTACTCCCATGAAACATCCCCAACAAGCATCCTGTCCCCTTCATCATCTTCATAAACCAAAGTATAATCACCAGTTCCATCCAATAACCCTGTAAATGCCTTTTTCTGTTCAGCAGTAACTTGACCTCCAGCAATAGCAGGATCCTTTTGAGCTGAACAAAAGGAGAAAACCCGTAAAAATCCTCGAGAATCAGTGAAAACACAAAAATCACAAACTATACTACTTTTAATCTGAAGAGCACCTAAAAACTTGGTAAGATTGTTAATAGTATACCTGCAAGAAGTCCTTGAAAGAGTTCTCCTACAGCAGAACAGAGTTTCTCATAGCTATCATAGGCGCTCAAGTCAACTTTTCTTCCAATGGGGATCCCGTCCATGTTGATTTTTACAAAGGAGCTCTTTTTGCAAATTTCAGTCTTTGCTTCGGTTTCAGAACCTCCATTCTGAGATTCAATCGGCGGCGGTTTGGAAGAGCTACTAGCAAGATTCTTCCTAAATGATCGAATAGGTGGCCATCCGACAACTGCACCAGAACCAGTTCTAGATTCTCTAAAGAAGAAAGAAAAAGATGGAAGTGAGAAAATTGCAGAGCAATCTTAAACATAGAAATTTGATGTTCTTTACAATGATATTTAGCCTAAAAAGGAGATTAGTCACTAAGTCGGTACGAGATCTTTCAATTAGCTAGCAACAGAAAATTAAGGATCTTATTATCCTTTAAATAAAAAGGATAATTTAAAAAAGAAGAAAAAAATCATGAAAGAGCCAGCAACTGCCATATTCATTTTTATGCCTATTTCTGTGAGTGACTAGAGGCATGTGCTAGACAATAATAATTCACAGATAAAAGGCTTCCTCTCATTTGCATATAAGAAAAGGGCATCATGGAACAGTTATACAAATTTCCATCCCTAGGCCACACCTAGCCAATTAATAAAACAAACCCATATATTATATCACTGAAAATAATAAGTATGGGCCAAAAAAAAAAATAAGGACATCCACTTGCCAGAAAACAAACATATCAGAAAAAACCATCATAACTGGGCAAATAAATGTATGCAAGTAGCAGAGAAATAATCCCGAAAATTATAAGAGGGGAAATAAATTAAAAATCTTACCTTGGCTGAAAGCTCTTTCCCTTGGGTCCAGCTGCATTAACAGAGCCAGCAGCATGTGACGATGATGGACAACCTGAAGAAAAATGAAGATGAGTAAGACTCTGAACAAAGAACCCATTACCAAAAAAAAACTTTGGCCAAGATTGAAACTTTGCCTTCATTTTTAGATTTAACTGTGTCCAAAAACCCTCTTTTAGGGGGTTTAGAGGCTTGAGGGAAATAACCCAGAGAGAGAGCTGAAGGCTCTTGAGTTTTCCTCTCATTTGTTGTTGATCCCCAATCCTCATCTCCTGGGGGCCCCAGTTTCAGCTCCAGCTTCTTCTCATCTTGAACACCAATCCCACCTCCAGAATCTCTCACCATCCAATCTCTCTCCTTTGATATCATGAAATCATGCAACTGGGGACAAGCTCCACCTCTCTTGCTAAACTCTTCACCCATTTTTTTTCCTTTTCAGACTGAAGAAATTTTCAAAGAAGCAAGTCAAAAAACAAAACACCAATCAAGATCAATCGAATAAAATAATAACTACGAAAGACGGAAAAATAAACAAACAATTTAAAGCTCTCACCTTCAGTATTCTTCCTCTCGGTATAGCTTCTAAAACTCCAAAAGAAAGAAAGAAGTCAAGAACCCAGATAGATAACAAAGCTAGCAACAAACCCAAGTTCTCAAAACGAAACCTTGACTGAAGGAAAATAAACGAGGGGGGGGTTGGGGTTGAAAAGAGAAGGAGAAAAAAGGCTCTGCTTTGCTTTCTTCTGTTTGTGGTTTAAAAGGGGAACAGGGTAGAGATTCCAAAGGAGACCAGAAATGGAACTTAGTTTTTTAGAGCATCATTCACGCAAGTCTTGTACTGGAATTGAGACAGAGGAGGCCTCGCCTTCTTCTCTCTGTGACAGCAGCACGCTCACCGAAGCAAGATTTGGCAAGCAGACAGAGATGTTCGCGTTTGCGTCTATCTCTGCTCTGTTCTCTCTCTTTAAATTGTGAGAGGAGAAAGATACCGCAAAAATTGTAGTATATACTTGGTCGTAAATGGAATACTGTAGCATGTGAGTCCTGTACACCAAACGTGCGGATTGTGTGATGGTTGTTTGTAGATGGGGGACCTCAGAGAACCAATTAAACCCTCGTCAGGCCCAAAGGTGGGGAAAAAAACACCATCGAGCGTTCTTTATTAATAAATTTCTTTTTAAAAATAACACGTATTGAGTGTCTTTACTAGTGGACTTCAAATCATTAACATTCCTATCTAAAAAAAATTGATTTTGTGGCGTGAGTCTAGATTTAGACCGAGGGTGTTAACTATGATGAGTTATTTTAGGATGTGTTTGGCAATCTATTAAAAAATGGGTTAGGATGAGTCATGATCCGTTTCTTATATTAAACTGGCTTTAGTTTGGACCATGGGAATAGTAGGCAAAACTAAAATCAGTTTTAAAGGGCATTTTTAACGTACAAAAATTGGATCAGCTTTGGCTTGATTTTTTACCAAACAAAAAAGTACTCAAAACTAGGTCGGATCCCGTCTTGACCCGATTTTAAAGATTTATCAAATACATCCATAGAGTGTAAAACTATAACTTCCAATGCTCACTATAGATTCGGAGTCCTCGTGTAGAGGCAAGGACATCTAGACTATCTAGTCAATTTCAATAGAAAGAACTAGCAGGATTTGAAAGACTAGATAGAATTTTCCATGATTTTGGGAACTTACTTTGAAATAATGAAGAATTAAGGGACTAAGATCGAAAAAGCCTTATTTACTGCTGATCTTAAATCAACATGAATAATATACAAAAACCAATGTAAGTGTAAATAGTGTAAGAATCAGTGCAATCATCAAACTGTAGGATTAATAGCGCCACACGTGTGCCTTTCTCTTTCCTTCCCGTGTGATTTTCTATTTTTCTCATCCTTTGTTGGTGCCCTATTGGTTTGAGGTCCAATCTTTTAAAGTTGCGTTATGATTTGATCTGCCTCAGGAAAAGTGGTCTAGAGAATGTTTAGGGTTCATTGAATCATGATTTCTTCGGACTTTTGAGAGGTCCGCTTGTACAAGGTGGTGGTCGTTGATGAGTACTTTGGGTTTGGATCACATGTGGATCACGGGTGGGTACGGATAGTTCTAAATCAAACCCGAAACCATCAAGTCATGCAACTTGAATGGGACCCGAGCATACCGTCTAATCGTTGTGGGAACGTAATTTTGGATCACGTTACCTTAAAGACATACAATGAAGAGACCGATACTAACCACTAGGCTAATTTCCCATCTTTACTTTAGCATTTTGTACGTATTACACATTTCTGACAATCTCATATTTATTGTGGGATATAAGATGCAAGTCTAGACGATGGTGAACAGTGTTACTATCTTTTTTCACTAAAAACACGGAATATACAACTGATAAATAAAATAAAAGTGAACTGCGATAATTATGTTGGATTTAATCTAATAAATCTATTTGTGGGCACATATGATTAATCAATGTGTATTGCTATCTTTCAGGATAACCCACTAAAGTGATCAATTAAGTTGGGTTAATGGGTATTTAAATAAGTCATGGGGTTATATGTACAGATACCGGGTTGTAATTGTGATTTGTTGAGGGGCCAAATTGCAAAAGTATAACACCTATAAATAAGGGGTTATGGTCCCTAACCTAGGGTTAACTTCTCTAATTCTCTTCACCCCCATCTCAAGAGAGAAATTCAGCTAAGAGAGAACCCTAAGGTTAGAAGATCATCAAAACCCAAAATCAAGATCTCTACTATGGATTCAGGTATAAGCTTCCGCTCTTATGATTTTTGTTTAATCTCTTTGAATTAAATCATGGCTATATGGTTTTAAGATCTCAAGTTCTAGATCTAACAAGTGGTATCAGAGCCATCTTTGATTTGTTCTTAGAGATTAAGATTAAAATTGGGTTTTTTGATCTTAAAAATCTTTGTTTTTGATTGAGATCCGTTCTCGGATGAACACTATTTTGTTCGGATGAACAGTGTTTTGAAAATTTTCGGATGAACAGTGTTTTGAAAATTTTCGGATGAACAGTAACTGGAAAATCGCCGGTGAACAGTAACTTTTGGGAATTTTTTGGATTTTTTTTTGATTTTTCCTTCATTTTTTTCCGATTCTGGATCGGTTTTGAAAATAAAAATCAAAGTTTTTGTGTTTGTCGGCGGCGGTTTCAGTTTGAAACCCTAAGGGTTCGTGGCGAAAATTAAGGAGGTGATTACCTCAAACGAACTTCGCGTTCGTTCAATTTTAACCGAGCTTCGCGCTCAACGAACCTCGCGTTCGTTCTAAGGTGAACCTCGCGTTCAACTCAGGTGAGCGTCAAGCTCAATTTTAACGAACCTCGCGTTCGTTCTAAGGAGAACCTCGCGTTCAACTCAGGTGAGCGTCAAGCTCGATTTTTTAACGAACCTCGCGTTCGTACTTCAGACGAACCTCGCGTTCGAACTTCAGCCGAACCTCACGTTCGAACTTCAGCCGAACCTCGCGTTCGAACTTCAGCCGAACCTCGCGTTCGAACTTCAGCCGAACCTCGCGTTCAGTGAACCTCGCGTTCAAATTTTAAACGAACCTCGCGTTCGTTCTCAAAAACGAACCTCGCGTTTGTTCAGTACTCATATTTTAACAAACCTCGCGTTCGTTCCTAAGTTGAACCATGCGTTCATTTTCAGACGAACCTCGCGTTCGTGCTTAAGTGAGTCTCGTACTCAAATACAGTCGAACCTCGCGTTCGAATTCAAGCGAACTTCGTGTTCACTATGGTTAAGCCTCAGTTTATTCATGGGTCCACTATGGTATACTTAATTTATTAAGTTATGGGCCCTAATTAAGCTGTGAGACCCCAATTAAGTTTTTGGAAATTCAGTTGATTTAAATTCTTAATTTAAATCTATTTTTGTAGCTAATCAATTATTTGATTCAAATATAATGACACTAAGGTATTAAGGTTGTCTCTCACTCCAATTGTTTAATTGAAGCAAGAAGTTGCCAAAGTAACCTCTCTTGTGGAGATTGTTCATGAGGAATGTGAGATGTTTGTGTGTGTGCTTTCGTGTAAATATTTAATCGGCCCAAAGGAAGGTTAATATTTATTTAGACTGTATACACATCTGCGATGATAAGCATGTGACAATTATAAGGTTTACATGTGAATTATGAATCGATCCAAAGATAGTTTCATTATTTGACATGAGTTATTGTCAATGTTTGATCATTGCAACAAGGTATCACTTACAAGTTAATATTACTGTCCAAAGACTTGATATTAATGTTGTGCCCGATATCTTGGATGGGGATTTGTCATTATTTGAATTTTATTGATTACTAAATATGGTTATTAATGTGAGCATCTTTTGTTTTATTTCAGCTAATGCATCTGCTGCAACAATTTCTGCTAACATCAACTCAATTCCCATGCTAAATGGGTGAAACTTCAAGGTTTGGAAAGAGAACATATTAATTGTTCTTGGCTGCATGGATCTTGACTATGCATTAAGAACTGAACAACCCCAACCTCTCAATGCGGATAGCACTCCTGATGCAAAGAAGGAGCATGAGAAGTGGGAGCGTTCAAATCGCATGAGTCTTATGATCATTAAGCGCGGTGTTCCGGAAGCCTTCAGAGGCATAGAATCCGAAGGGATTACTAAGGCTAAAGATTTCCTTGCCGAAATTGAAAAGCGTTTTGCGAAAAACGATAAGGTAGAAACAAGCACGCTTTTAGCTCGCTTGATTTCGATGAAGTATAAGGGCAAAGGAAATATAAGGGAGTACATTATGGAAATGTCTCATATTGCTTCAAAACTTAAGGCACTTAAACTCGATCTTTGTGATGAGTTATTAGTGCATCTGGTTCTGTTGTCTCTTCCTGCACGGTTTAATCAATTTAAAGTCAGCTATAACTGTCAAAAGGAGAAATGGACTCTAAATGAGCTCATTTCATACTGTGTGCAAGAAGAAGACAGGTTGAAGCAAGATAAGACAGAAAGTGCTCATTTGGCCTATGCCTCTAAGGATAAGGGCAAGAAAAGGAAGAATGATAAGGAAGCTGCTAAGGGTCCAGTTGAGAAGAAACAACATAAGGATAATCAGGGTTGTTTCTTCTGTAAGAAACCTGGACATATGAAGAAGGACTGTACAAAATATCACGCTTGGCGTGATAATAAGGGTACGTTCCTTTCTTTGGTCTGTTCTGAGGTTAATTTAGCTTCAGTACCTAGAAACACTTGGTGGTTAGATTCTGGTGCTACTACTCACATAAGTGTTTCTATGCAGGGTTGTCTGAGCTACCGAAAGCCAAGTGATGTTGAAAGACACATCTTTGTGGGCGACGGTCAGTCAGTAGATGTGGAAGCAATTGGGCATTTTAGGTTGCTATTAGGAACTGGTTCTTATTTGGATTTAAAAGATACTTTTGTAGTACCGTCTTTTAGACGGAATTTGATTTCAGTTTCTGTATTGGACAAATCAGGTTATTCTTGTTCATTTGGAAACAATCAATTCAGTTTATCTTTTAATTCAAATGTTGTGGGAACCGGTTATTTAAGTATTTTTGACAACCTATATTTGCTTGATACAATTGCTTCTTATAATGAAACTCTGCATGCGGAATCGCGTGGTACTAAGCGTAAATTAAATAAGGAAAATTCGGCGTCATTATGGCATAAGCGCTTGGGTCATATCTCAAAAGGAAGAGTTGAGCGTCTTGTGTCTGATGGCATTTTGGATTCCCTTGATTTTTCGGACTTTAACATATGTGTTGAATGTATCAAGGGAAAACAGACCAAGGTTAAGAGATTAGGTGCTAACAGATCTTCGGATGTCTTAGAATTGATACATACAGATATTTGTGGGCCATTCCATACGGAATCCTGGAATGGTCAACAATATTTTATATCATTCATAGACGATTACTCACGTTATGGGCACCTATATCTCATTCATGAAAAATCTGAGTCTCTGGACATGTTCAAAACCTATAAAGCTGAAGTTGAGAATCAACTCAACCGAAGAATTAAAACCGTTAGATCTGATCGTGGTGGTGAGTACTACGGCAGATATGATGGTTCAGGTGAACAACGTCCAGGACCATTTGCTAGATACCTAGAGGAATGCGGTATCGTCCCACAGTACACCATGCCGGGTTCACCTAGCATGAATGGTGTAGCTGAAAGACGAAATATGACTCTTAAGGATATGGTAAGAAGTATGATTGCTCATTCTTCTTTACCAGAGTCACTCTGGGGAGAAGCACTTAAGACAGCAGCTTACATTCTGAATAGAGTACCAAGTAAAGCAGTTGCTAAAACACCTTATGAGCTTTGGACTGGTCGAAAGCCCAGTTTAAAGCATTTACATATTTGGGGATGTCCAGCTGAGGCAAGGCCTTATAGGCCAAATGAAAAGAAATTGGACTCCAAAACAGTTAGCAGCTACTTTATTGGATACTCTGAACGCTCTAGGGGCTATAAGTTTTATGATCCCACTATAAGGAATATTTTTGAGACGGGAACAGCAACATTCTTTAAGGATGTTGAGTTTGGGGGGAGAAATAAGGTTAGAGACATTAGTTTTGAGGAGGAATTGACTTCAGATCCAATCCATACAGTTACTTTTAACAATATTCAGGTTCCTATACCTGTTGTTGCTCAAGAAGTAAATCCGGAACCTCAAGATGATAATGTTGAACAACTCCCTATTCCAGAAGAACAAACTCAACAACCTCAAGAACCAGTGCCATTAAGGAGATCCACGAGAGAAAGAAGAAATGCTATTCCGGATGATTATGTTGTATTTCTCCAAGAACATGAGGAAAGTAGTGGAATGTTGGAAGATGATCCAATCAACTTCCTTCATGCCATGAAAAGTTCTAACTCTCAACAGTGGATTGATGCCATGAATGAAGAGTACAAGTCTATGCAAGACAATAAGGTTTGGGAACTTGTCCCGTTACCAGAAGGTGCAAAACCAATTGGTTGTAAATGGATTTTTAAAACCAAGCGGGATGCAAAAGGTAATGTGGAGAGGTATAAGGCACGTCTTGTGGCTAAAGGCTATACTCAAAAGGAAGGCATTGATTATACAGAGACTTTCTCTCCGGTTTCATCGAAAGACTCATTCAGAATAATCATGACACTTGTTGCTCATTATGATCTTGAGTTACATCAGATGGATGTTAAGACTGCATTTCTCAATGGCGACATTGATGAGATGATCTATATGGTGCAACCAGAAAACTTTGTGTCGGGAGACCCAAAGAATATGGTATGCAAATTAAGGAAATCCATCTATGGACTCAAGCAAGCTCCTCGTCAATGGTATCACAAGTTTCAACAAATAGTTATCTCGTTCGGTTTTGAGATGAACATTGTTGATGACTGTGTATATCACAAGTTCAGTGGGAGTAAGTATATCTTTCTGGTTCTGTATGTCGATGACATATTACTTGCCACTAATGATATAGGCATGTTGCACGAAACCAAGAGATTTCTATCAAAGAATTTTGAGATGAAAGATCTTGGGGACGCCTCTTTTATATTAGGGATCCAGATACATCGAGATCGTTCTCGGGGTATTCTTGGATTATCACAAAAGAGCTATATCGATAAGGAACTTAAAAGGTTTGGCATGCAAGACTGCAGACCAGGAGATACCCCTGTTGCTAAGGGAGACAAGTTTAGTCTCAATCAGTGCCCTAAAGGTAACCTTGAAATTCAGGAAATGCAGAAGATTCCTTATGCTTCGGCTGTAGGAAGTCTAATGTATGCTCAGGTATGTACGCGTCCGGATATTGCGTACATTGTTGGGATGTTAGGCAGATACTTAAGCAACCCTGGTTTGGATCACTGGACAGCAGTCAAAAGGGTTATGAGGTATCTTCAGAAAACAAAAGATTACATGCTCACATACAGAAAATCAGAAAATTTGAAGGTCATTGGGTATTCGGATTCTGATTTTGCTGGATGCCAAGATAGCAGAAAGTCTACATCAGGCTACATTTATATGTTAGCAGGAGGAGCTATATCATGGAAAAGTGTCAAACAAACACTAGTAGCTTCCTCCACTATGGCAGCAGAATTTGTAGCTTGCTATGAGGCATCCAATCAGGGAATATGGCTGCGAAATTTTGTCACGGGACTGCGCATTTTGGAAAATGTTGAAAGACCACTAAGGTTGTATTGTGACAATAAATCTGCAGTAATGTATTCAAATAACAACAGGAGCTCAATTAAGTCAAAACATATTGACATTAAGTTCCTGGTTGTGAAAGAAAGGGTACAGAGTGGACAGATATCCATAGAGCACATTGGGACAAACTCCATGTTAGCTGATCCTCTTACTAAGGGATTGCCACCTAAGGTCTTTCATGAGCATACTGCTCATATGGGTGTGGTATTATTTGAGGATATCATGATTTAGTGGGAGTTTGTATTTTGTGGTGCTCTATGTTTGTTTGTATTGTCTGATCAGAATAAAGTATTAAGTTAAGACACTCTGTTACATTATGTTTGGTTTTGACCTCATTAAGGAGGACCAGTTGAAAATAGACATGTACTGATCACATTGCATGTAATTTTCATGCTGCACATCCATGATTGATCTATGTCATTTGGCTGTATTGGTATATGTGACCATTGATGGGTCGAGTCACGATAAATGTGATGAAGGCCGCTTTGATCCTATATTGATATAGTCAATGGACGAGATTGTTCGGAAATACCTTTTCAGTGATAGCAATTTTGAGCTCATAAGGTTATACACAATTTAAGGAATCATATGGTGCCCAAGTGGGAGATTGTTGGATTTAATCTAATAAATCTATTTGTGGGCACATATGATTAATCAATGTGTATTGCTATCTTTCAGGATAACCCACTAAAGTGATCAATTAAGTTGGGTTAATGGGTATTTAATTATAATCATGGGGTTATATGTGCAGATACCGGGTTGTAATTGTGATTTGTTGAGGGGCCAAATTGCAAAAGTACAACACCTATAAATAAGGGGTTATGGTCCCTAACCTAGGGTTAACTTCTCTAATTCTCTTCACCCCCATCTCAAGAGAGAAATTCGGCTAAGAGAGAACCCTAAGGTTAGAAGATCATCAAAACCCAAAATCAAGATCTCTACTATGGATTCAGGTATAAGCTTCCGCTCTTATGATTTTTGTTTAATCTCTTTGAATTAAATCATGGCTATATGGTTTTAAGATCTCAAGTTCTAGATCTAACAAATTAACCATAAACAACAATCAACTAAGTACATGCTGTTGAAACGACGAAAACTGGGTTGAAGTTCAAAAAATTTGACGAAGGCAACAGTTTGGAGGTTTCTCGGTCGACCACGACCAAGGGTGCGGTCGACCGGAAACATGCACGCTACAGGATGGTTTTCTGGAGTTCTGGTCGGTCGACCGCGAGGTTAGGTCCGGTCGACCGCGGACCCTGTAATGGATTTTTGGTTTATATAGTCATGTCCGGTCGACCGTGATGGTTTCGGCGGTCGACTGCGAGTCGGGTTTGGACCTGATTCTGGTTTTCTATTCTGATTGAGTTTGTGTTTTGATATATATTAAAACACATTTTTAGGGTTTAGTAAGATTAAAAAGGGTTATTTAGTACACAAGAAAAGAGAGTTTTCTCAGCAATTTGTTTGAGGTTTGTGTGAGAGATTTGTTTGAGAGATTTTGAGTGATTTTGTAATCTCTATTTGTATCCTCTTCTCTATTAGTGAAAACTCATCCTCTTCTTGCCCCGTGGACGTAGGCAACTTGCCGAACCACGTAAAATTCGTTGTTTGTGTTCGTGATGTTAATTTTATGTTTGTGTGACCTTCTCTCTCGGCAACTTCGTGTTTTTTCAGACCCCAAAGAGATGCTTCAGAGCCCAACAAGTGGTATCATAGCACCAAACTATGCTTGAGTTAAGTGGAGGAGTAGATCGTTTTGGAAGCTCATCTAGGGTTTTAATTGGAGACAAATGTGGGGTTTTTTACTATTGTGGGTCTTGTCTTCCGTCGTGTGGGGGTGAGATTTTTTGAAGACTCTTGTTAGGGTTTCAATTTGAGGTAAAAATCTACCTTTCTCGAAGTTTGGATCTATTTTTTAATTTGTTCCGCATTGGTTTGTTGGTGTTTTGAGGAAGATATCTGAGAAAGAAGATGTTGAGAGTGATACTACTGGCATGAAGACCATTCAAAGTTTGAATATTCACTCTATGAAGATAGATGTGGAGAAGTTTAATGACACGAACAACTTTGGCTTATAGAGATGTGAAGTTTTGGATGTGCTGAACGCGTAAAATTTGGAAGATACTTTGGAGTTGGACGGCAAGTCGGACAATATTAAAGAAAATATTTGGAAGAAGATGAATCGGATGACATGCGGCATGATTAGGTCGAGTTTAATGCAGGATCTAAAATATAATGTGATCAATGAGACTTCTACAAAGAAAATTTGGGAGATTCTTAAAGACAAGTATTTAATGAAGAGTGTTGAGAACCGCTTGTATTTGAAAAGGAGACTTTACTGTTTCCAGTTGAAGAAGAAAATCTTAATTAGTGATCACATGAATAACTATACGAAGCTTCTTGCAGATTTGACGAATGTGGATGTCATGATCAAGGATGAGGACAATGCATTGTTGTTGTTGAGTTCCTTGTCTGATGAGGAATATAAGACCTTCGTTCTTACTCTAATTAATAGAAAGACATCTCTTTTGTATAGTGAGATTATCGCTGTTCATGTGAATTATCAGCTAAGGAAGAAGGACAATGAGTCTTCAAACAATAGCAGAGGCATTGACCATAAGAGGGAAAAATCCAACCCAAAATAGGAGGTCACAGTCTAGAGGAGCACATCCTTCATTTGGTAAAAATCAATATGCTTTTTGCAAAAAAGATGTACATTGGAAATCTGAATGCCCAAGATGAAGGATAGAGCCGGGAAGAATAAGGGAAAAGCCGTACAATCTTCAAATGTGAATGTTACCAAAGTTAATGGCGACAATTCAGATTCGGATTTTTTGGGCTACTCATGTCCAACATTACCGTCAGTTTGTTATGCTAACTCTACGGAATGGATGTTGGATTCGGGTGCTACATACCATATTTTTCCTAAGTGTTGGTTCTCCAGCTTTGAGGAGTTAGAAAGATGAAATATTGTGCGCATGGGTAATGATCATGTATGCCCTATCAATGATATTCGAACAGTTCGGATCAGGATGTGTGACGAGGTGACTAGGGAGCTGAAGAAAGTAAGATTCTTTTCACAGTTGACGAAGAACATTATTTTACTTGGAACTTTAGAGGCAGCAGACTATAGGGTGATCTTAGAGAATGCAATTCTGAAGGTCACAAAGAGGTCCATGATTGTGATAAAGGGTGTTAGGAAGAATAACTTGTACTACTTGACTGGAAGTACGCTGATACGTGGAGTGCTGGCGACTTCTATTGATTCGGATAGACTGTGACGTTTGAGGCTGGGACATTCTAGTGTTGGTTCCTTACAAGCTTCAAATATGCAATGTTTGGTGAGAGGTGCTTTGACCTGCAATTTGAAGTCCTGTGAGCATAGTGATGTGAGCAAGAAGACCGAGATGAAATTTGGTATCTCTATTCATCGAGCTAAGAGACTTTCTAGATGAAGTTTGATAATAGGTATTTGGTTTCCTTTGTTGATGACTGTTCTAGGCATGTTTGTATTGCAACCAAGTCCCGTTTGAGTAAAGTCTTAGTAGTCAACAACTGGTGGAAGAAGTGTATAGAGACCAAAACAGACAGAAAGGACAGAGTACTCTGTTTTGATTTTGGTGGGAAGTACAAGAGGGATCCATTTCTGCATTTATGCCGAACCCAATGTAGTTTGAGACGCTTCATTGGAAAGGTAACATTTGGGCAACGAGATGATGTGGCAAATTTGATGAGTTATTCCTTGCTGGAGAAGGATCAGTGTTTGGTGTCAAGCAGTAGTTTGAAGAAGAGTTATGGTACTGAGGCTTTAACATATTCAAACCATCTTATTCATAGGTTGTCGTCTACTGTGATTGGAATATTTGGGTCTGTTAGAGCTGCTTCAGATTTTGGTTTGCTTCGGATATTTGGCTTTCTAGCATATTATCACATCAAGGATGTGAAAATTGATCCGAGAGCATATTTAGAATTCAGAGGCATGTTTGGCTACATGTTATGGGACTCTGTTTTCAAGAAGATTATTCTGAGCAGTAATGTCATATTTGACTCTCAGCAGGTTGAGAGTATTGGTCAGATCAGAGATATATCACAACAGATGGAGAGTGATGCTACTTTACATTGGGTGGATATTACCCTATCATTCTGTATCATTTAGGATTCTAGCTGAGGTGACACAGATTTGGGATCATGTTGGTGTGGATACATATGATGAGTTTGAAGATTAGGATTTGAGTGCAACAGGTGGACACAATTCAAATTTGGCTATGGTCGTTGGCTCACCTCAGGTGGAGGTGTTTTGTAATTGTGTTTCTTCTATATATAGGGTTGAAGGGTTAATCTCCAAGACAAATTTGGTGTGGAGAGATGCAAGTTTGGAAGAGAGTTTATCTTTTAACTTTGCAGCCATTAGGAGTGTTATTAGCTGCAGATTTGTTGGTGATGATCGTGAAGTTGGTGAAGGGTTAAAAATCCTTCTAGTTGATTGAGGACCTTTAGAGGCCATTTGGATGAACTACGTGAGGCTTAATTCCTTGGGCAAGAGGATATGTATGTAGTCATTTTTGATGCAGCCGGTTTGATGAGTTAATACCGATATTTTAGAGTTTGTTCGCATTCTCATTTGGGTTCTCGACTTATTGTGGATTGAGTCAGTTGTCATGGATTATTTCCACTTCATACTGGACGCAACAAGTAGAACGTTTGGTTGGTATTAGTGTCGGCTCAGTTTTGGGAAAACTTCACTGAGGTTAAAAATTGTAGAAACGGTGAAAACATGGTTGAAGTTCAGGAAATTTGACGAAGGAAACGGTTTGGAGATTTCCCGATCGATCGCGATCAAGGGTGCGATTGACCGAAAACATGCGCGCTACAGGATGGTTTTCTGGAGTTCTGGTCGATCGACCGTAAGGTTAGGTCCGGTCGACCGCGGACCTGTAATGGATTTTTGGCTTCTGTCATTCTGTCCGGTCGACCGTGATGGTTTCGACGGTCGACCGTGAGTCGGGTTTGGGTCTGATTCTGGTTTACTGTTCTGATTGGATTTGTGTTTTGATATATATATTAAAACATGTTTTTTAGGGTTTAGTAAGGTTTAAAATGGGTTATTTGGTGCACAGAAAAGAGAGTTTTCTGAGCAATTTGTTTGGATTTTGTGTAAAAGATTTGAGAGTTTTGTTTAAGAGATTTTGAGTGAGTTTGTAATCTCTATTTGTACTCTCTTCTCTATTAGTGAAAACTCATCCCCTTCTTGCCCCGTGGACGTAAGATTCGTTGTTTGTGTTCGTGTTGTTAATTTTGTGTTTGTATGATCTTCTCTCTCGGCAACTTCGTGTTTCCTCGGACCCCAAAAAGATGCTTCAGAGCCCAACACATGCAAGATTTTATAGTAGTTTGAATAACTACCCTATGTTCACTCTTCCTTATCACGAAGGAGCTTTCTCGATATACCATGAGTTTTCCTGAACCACGTTCTGTTTTGATAGGCTTATGAAGACCGCACCCTGAAATACCCCGAAACTAGTCATTTAACCAAACTCCCTGCAATGAGTAACGCCTAGCCCTAGCTAGACCTAACTCCTAAAGTCACCTATATTTGACTATACTGTAAAGTCTCAATTCACACCGACTTTGGTACACCATAAAAATAAGTCTAAACCAACAAAATAAGTCTAAACCAACAAAAAAATCACAATTAAACACAATACAGAAGTATCTTACAACCCTTTTCCTATTAAGATCATTCTTGAAAAGATTTATTACGGAAATCTAGAAGAAACGACGACCATGATGAGATCCAAAGACAGCACTCCTCGAAGGTTAACGATTGGATGATGAAGAATGACGTTGAGAGTGGTTTCTAAGAAGCCTGAACAACCTCCTTTCACCAAATTGAAATCCTAGCACTCTCTTCCTCTTTTTCCCCACTTTCTCAATTAGGTCAGGAATGTCTTTGCTGGTCACAAGGAAAGAGCCTATATACCATCAACAATGAACAACTAAGACTGAGTCCAAAAAAGATCAAAAATCACAAATCTAACGCTCAACCATTGATAGTCAGACTTACCATTGATAATATTATTCACCCATCAATGGTACACTTTACCCATTGGCAGTTACTGTTCTAGTTTGGGGAAAACATTGATGTATAAATGTAGATCATCAATGTATTATTGTAGGCCGTCAATAATTAGATAGATCAGATTGAGAGTTTTCCCAAAAAACTATTATAATAGTGATTTGAATAACATATTCAAAAGCTACGACTCATACAAGTTTCAACCTCGGTGTATGTTTTAATTCTGTTGCTGACTGTTTTGACAGTGTTTAACTAAAACATTTATATATCGAGCTATACATCCCCAAATTGCGTCTATTACTATGGATTCGTGACAACAAGACGAATGCTTCCATATATATACCCAAAAATGATTTTCACTCTTGATATTTTTTTCACTATCATCTGTGATTAACTTATTGTCTTGCTCCTTTTAATATCAAACTTGATTCTAACTTCTTTTATAACATGCTGCTGACCGAGTCAAAAGTTATAGCCTTTATAAGTTCTAGATTTAGTGCATGTTTCAATCATGTTATTGACTATTTCTACGTTGTTTAACTAAAATATTCATATCTCGAGTGATACATCTCTGAATTGAGTTCCGTTTGTTAATATGGATCCGTGACAACGAGACAAACCCTCCCATGTGCTTAAAAGAGATTTCTACTATAGACATTTTTTTAGAACAAGCTCTGATTAAATTGTCATCTTGCTCTTTTTAATATCGAACTTGATTCTAATTTTTTGTAACCTGCATGAAACATCTCAAACATATATTAATTTACTATATCAATTTTAGATATTAATTCTCATATAAACGATTTTTTTAACGGTTTTTCTATAGAGTGCCCATGGGCACTTTATAAGAGAGGAGAGAGATAGAGAGAAATGAATGAGGAGGGGGGTCCCCTGATTTGCATTGGGATCATCTTCTCATTTATTTTTCTCTCTCTCTCCTCTCTTATATAGTGCCCATGGGTACTCTATAGAAAAACCGTTTTTTTAATGCAAATCGTAGTTATTTTCTCTCTGGCGCAATCCCGATGCTTCAGTTTCCTGCCAAAATTCATCGGTAAATGAAATTGTGCAAATTCATACTTATTACACTAATACCCCTGTCACCTTCCTAGTTTTCGAGGGCATAATAGTCATTCAAGCAGGAGATCATACAGCATCGACCGTGATTTGTTGGTCTCGGTTAAAACCGCGGTTAACCGGACCGCGATTGGTGACTGATGGGTGTGACTCGCTTGGGGCGCGTGCGGGCCTTAAGTAAACAGTATGAAGACACGTGGCATTAGGTCAGCTGTCTTGCTACGGGCGTAAGTGGGTGCGCGTGGGAGGCAGGAGCGAAGGGTCCCACTTTCCAGATACCGACCGTCCGAATTCTTGCGACCTTTTCCCACCCTTTTCGTGTCGGCGATACCACCATTTGATTCGGTATTTAAAGATGTCCCTTGATCCAAAAAGGGCATATTTTGCCTTATTATTCCTTCATTTTTATTTGGTTATGGTGGATTTGATTTGGATAATTTATCCTACTTTTGGATATGAATGAGGGTGAGGATTTTATTGGATAATTTTAGAGTTAGTTGAAGATACGCTCAAGAAATTATTAGATTAGTCCATTATTATTCCTAAATTTTTTACGAGTACTTAATTGTATGATGCTAAACATGGTGTCTTTTGGTTAACTATAGTTGCATAATGGAGGTGTGCGTATACCTGCAAGTAACACAAAATGCTCGCGTCGCAAACATATTTAATTTATCGTTATTATTTTTCTCCCTGAATATTTCATTTATCGATTGTGTTTTTTTTAAGTGTCATAACATAGTGAGCTGAGACTCTAATAACATTTTCACTTTCATGTGTTTAAACAATTTGTTAAATATAGTTTCAAAGTGATCAAAACAATTTATATGAAACATGCTGTATTATTATTTAACTATAAATATTTAAAAGGAATTATTGTTGCCCTTATGATTGCAAATGTATGCAGCTTGAAAGTAAATGGTGATTTGGAGAATGCAAAGCAAGATTGCAATTATTGCGTGCGCTACTTGCCTAAATTAAATAATAGATATTCCAACTTGTGTAACCGCAGGATATGGAGCTCTATTGTCTGTAAATGAACTGCAGATTGTGCAGTTGGCTTCTTCACATGCAGTTGCTGAACTTCGAAGTTCAAAATATATTTTCTCAAAATTATTTTTCTCTTGGCTTTTGCACATATAATCACTTAAATTGTTATTTTCGATCTCTTTGGGTAAAAGGATCATGTCTAGCATTTAAAAATGTTTTCAAATTGTTTCCATGCCTTAGAAATATCAGATTTGTTTCTAAACACGGCATATTTTTCATGTATATGTCAAACAAGACTAGATGATAAGTTTGTTACTTGTTAGTAACTAAATAAATATGTAAAAAGTCGTTACTGGACATAATGTGAGTATAATTTGGTTACTGGGGGCGAAAAATAGCATTTACCCTTTAAACTGCCAAAAAAAATTGTTGCTCAACTATCAAACTAGCCTTCAACGAATACTTACAAGTATTACCTCCCAAGTATGGTATGCTCTGTAGATATTAATGTCTAAATGTGTTAAGTATAGATGTCACTTTCATTACAGTGAGAATGATCTGTACAAGGATACTATGTGATTTAAATATCCCATGCAATGCGGGATTAAAAAAATATATACCAGAGTATACTATATATGATGGCTAAACGGCGCTTAAATGCCTTATTGTTTCACCATGGTTATACTTAAATACACTTAATAAGTTATAAAAACTAACACTCTGATATCCTAAGTTATAAAAACATAGCAATTTAATACCTTAAGTTGTAAAAAAACTGGCACTTAAGTACCATATTATTTCACTACATTTACACTTAAATATTCTAAGTTGTAAAAAAGTTTCACTTTAATACCCTAAATTGTAAGAAAATGACATTTTAATACCCTAAGTTGTAAGAAAATAGCATTTTAATATATTTTGTTAGTTGTCAGTACATGTTCCTATAAATATGTCCGTGACAACTACCAAAAAGTACTAATGTGTCAAATTTTTTTAATAAATTGGATATTAAAGTGCTACTTTTTACAACATATTGTATTTATGTGATGAAACAGTAGGGTATTTAAGTGTCATTTAGCCATATATGATACATATTAACAAAATTAACCCTCTCTATAACTGAATAAAAAGCCTAATATCTTTGAAGATTCTGATTGAAGCATGATCATCCAACAGGATAAGCAGAATAATCAATTGATCAATTTTGTCTTCTTCAATGGCATCTCCCTTCATCAAAACTTATGGCTTCTCTCTCTCTCTTGTGGTGATAGACCTTTGTACTACGATCCTTTCAATTTTTTAAATGGACCCTACCATCTCTTCCCATAACTTAATCTAAAGAAGATTTGGATTTATGTGCCATGCTTTTATGCAGTTGAAAGCTTTTTGTGAATTATGTGCGGATTGAGCAATCGCTAGGTCCCATGTAAGTAAAGAAAGTGGTCACGGCCTATGAAAGAATGTTGCAAGCACTTTGTTCCTTAGCGTAGTGTAGTCAGGTCCCCTCTCAATTGACACCACTTGCAAATTGCAATTAAGGTAAAATTCTAGCCATTATTGAAGGAAATTTTGTAAGGGAAAAAAAGAATGCGGAAAGGAATATAATAGGATGAACATGATGAGAATATCTTTAGAGCTTTGCTACAGGGACCTAAAATATGGGACCAACATGAGGGACATGTCCCCCTCCTATTGCATAATGAGCTAGTCATAACTAATGATGACCAACTCATTATGCAATCGGAGGGTCCCAAAAAGAATGCTCTAATAATGGTCAGCTCATTATGCAATAGGAGAGGGACACCTCACATGTCCCCCTTGTTGGTCCCATATTTTGGGTTCTTGGGGATTTTTTTATATCTTTATTTGTATTGTCTAATTTTCCTGTATGCAAATCATGAGTTCTCATTCTATCAAAACTACCTGCATGTGAGTGAATGGTTTAGCGTTAATAGGTGGACAAAATCCCACATTTACCCTTCAATGGGAAAAAATATAGGGGGAAAATTTGATTTTACCTCGTATTATGTGGCTTAGAACCGTTCGTATCAACAATATGATTTGACATGATGTAGAGAAGGTGATTATCGTGTTAGTGATATAATTGCTGAAAACTCAAATATCATATGTCATCTTAATTATAGCTATTCCCTTTGCTCAAGTAAATAATTTGGTAAATAAAATTACTAATTGAAATATTAAGCATAAAACACATTGTAAAGGCATCCGCGCCTTTTTTAATAATCATTTGAAGATGAACCATAAGAATAAGATGTGGCATTACTATAACACGCGCCCTTGTGTTTATACCTGCTCAAAATTGGCTTTATCATTTTAGAAAATACTCAATAGAACTAATTAATAAGAACAGAGTGTGACGAAATTAAGAATTTGCTAAAGTAAAAAGTTCAAGGAAAGCTAAAAAAAATAAACACTAGTGCACGCTAAAGTGATCCAACTCTATTTGGATGTAGAAAATAGTAACAATGCTTGTCATACTTTTATTAAAAAGACTTAGCTTGCTCAATCATCTATAAAAATAAGAATTTAAAGGCCTCTAATTTATTTGTAGCTTTCATTGTCGATCCTTTAATCCAAATAACGGCTAAGAGAGGCTCATGGGATGAATGTAGCTAAGTAGCTTCTGCCCTTTAATCTTCTTTCCAATCTACAATGATGGTTTTGCCTTTCTCTTCCAATAAAATCACATCATAAGATTTCATAATTAAATCCATGACTATAATTTGTTAGTGGAAAGCTAAGCATCGGTTTGGTTCTTTCTCGAATTAGCTAGCTTGAAGAGTAGGTGGCTTGTTGCGCCAAACTACCTTCTCATATTCTCCCTCTTTTTGCCACTTTTTTACTTTTTTCGTAAAGGGCTTTTTTACGCTTATTAGGCCTATATACGGATGGTTTAATTTGCTTGTCATGCTTCGAGCATAAAGGTCATGCTATCCGCACATGTGATTGGAAAGCATAATTATTGCGATCAGTGATTTGTAGTCTAAATAGATAAAACATTGTATTATTAGTGTAGTAATAGCCGATAATGAACTGTAATATTCCCCACAACTGTTTTTACCTGCTCCTTTTTTTTTCGGGCTCGAAAGAGGATCGCATCTTATTCACAACCTCGAGTGTTTTAAATCACCAAGTCACATTCACCATAATTGATTGATACATCCAACTTAGATTGCGCGATGTAACTTACACGTACATAACTTGATTTGAGAGCCAACAGAGATGAGAACAGAACCATCTTCTACCTTCTCTAGAATTGAACCATTTTCAAATTTATCCGAATTTCTCCCTAATTTTTTTTCTGTACTTATCTACAAGGACAGATTTAATATTGCACAAAAATAATTATTTTTAAAACGTACGCAAAATCGTGAATCTATTATTCATCATATAAGGGGCTGTTTGGTTATTTTCCTTCACTTTTTTGGTGTTTCCCTCACTTTTCTTGGTAGAATGTTTTTTGTGATTGTTTCGTAAAGAAACATGGTGCATAATTACTTTTCATAACTTTTCTTAGTCTGGTTCAAATTGAAAAGATAAGAAAATAGTTGATGTGTGGCTTGATTCCCTCATTTTCTAGTGTTTGGTTCAAACTAAAAAATAGAAGAAACCATGGTTGTTGTCACCATGGTGTACTTACCACTCAATTAGGATAAAATATTTGTGAATCATAAGTGGGGTGAATACCCACCATTTAGGGTCTAAAGTTCCGAAATAAGACCATTTTAGGTAGGAATTTAAAAATGTTAAACGAATTGAGGTATTAATTTTAAATATAAGGTAGTAATTTGCAAATTTTATAAAGATTTGAGGGACTAATTATGAACATTTAAGGAAGTAAGTCCAAATCTTTAATTATTCGAGAGACTAATTTAAGTTTTTAAAAATTCATTCGAGAGACTAAATTCAAAAAATGAACATTTGAGGGAGGACATTGAAATTGTTTAAAGATTTGGGGGTCTATTTATAAATTTAAGGGGTAATTTGCAATAGAGATTTCAGTGAATAATTTCAACTAATTATGGACATTTAAGAGAGTAATTCCAAACCTCTAAAGATTTGATAGACTAATATTAAGTTTGATGAAGTAATTTTCAAAATTTTAAAGAATTTGAGGAAATAAGGGCAAATAAATTGATAATGATAGACTAGTATCTTAGCTTGTGAAGTTGAGGGGCTTTTATGAAGTTTATATCCGCTTTAGAGAGTTAACAAGACTACTAGTCTCGTGAAAATTGCAGCAGTATAATTCATGGGACTAGTAGTCCCGTTAATTTGCTGGGCGCGCACGAAAACGTGCATGCACAGTATACGGGGCTACTACTCCCGTGAAAAATACAACAGCATAATCCACGGGACTAGTAGTCCCGTGGATTTCTTGGAAACCACTGCTGATCTTATTTGATATGGAATCAACAACTAAAAAAATAAAACTGAAAGTAGCCAAAACAAATATAGGCTTGAAATTATACCATTTTAAGTATTCGACGTAACAACATAAAACAATTTCAACCACAGAGGACTAGTAAGCCATTATTTATTTTCAACACACCAACCATTGTATGTAGGAAAATTGCAATAAAGAAGATAAAAGAAAATTTGAATTGATTCCTTTGATCTCGATTACAACTTGATTACAAAAGAGGGGAGAACGAAATTAGTTCTTCCCCTTTGTTTAAAACTGGGTTCTTCTTAGTAGCGATGGAATGCCTCCTTCGATTGCTTGCGTCGAATTTGCTCTCCGTTGACGATCCGACCGTACTATTATCTCGTGGGAACGATGAACTTCTGTAGGAAGTTTTATACGTAACTCTTTAATGAGTTTAAGAACTTTGAACGAGTTAAAACTCTGTAGATAGAGTTGTTAGAACCAAAAATTCGGTTGATGATCAAGCTTTTATCTGTTGTCGAAGAATCCTCTCGGATCTGATCTCCTGAGATTGATTCAAAAATCTTATCTCCAAGGATTTCACTCTGCTGTGGAAACCTGAGTGGTTGAGATCTTCAATCGCCCCCCAAACCCTCGGCCTTGACTCAGTTGAGTTTGTTGAGCTTTTATAGGGGGATAAGGGGTTGTAACTGACCCCTATATCCGCTCCTACGTGGGCGAAAATCCCTCAGAACGTGGGATAAACGGTTCTGGAACCGTTCGACTTGTGTTTGAACAAGTCAAACGCCCAATCTGGCGTTCAGAACCCAACTTCATGTCTTAGGATTGAGACGCGAGGTTGGGTGTCAGCTGAACATTGATGAACGCGAGGGTCGCTCGCGTTTTGGCTTGTTGCTTACTTGGTGACGCAGGGGTCGGTGTTAGTTGAACCCTTATGAACGCGAGGGTCGCTCACGTTGAGTTGTGACTTGGAAACGCGGGGGTCGCCTGCACTTCCATATTTGTGACGCGAAGATGACTTCCGCGTTCTAGAAGGAGTTTGTTGACTTGTAACTTCTTCTGTAAGGTGTTGCAAAGACCGTTGTTCTGTAATCCTCGCTTTAGCTGTTGTGGAGTGTGAAAGTCGTCAAATTGTAACCTTCACTGTAGTTTGTGAAGACTGCTGAATAGAATTTTCATCAGTTGTCGGAAGTGTCATCGAATTGTAACTCTTCTCGATCTACGTGAAAAGGCCTCCATTCGCAGTTTCTTCGTTTATCGACCCGAAAACTATTTGATTGTAGCTTTCGTTGTAGGAGCTTAGATGGGAATCAACATCCATGGTGTCTTTTAGACGAATATTTGCCTACAACTCTCTACCAAGCAACTCACTAACTAAGTCCAACCTTTTATTTCTCAAATCATTACACTGCTCATCAGCATCTCTATTAGTCATGCTGTTGTCGCAGCCATCAAGATCAATCATCTCAGAAATGAGGTTGTGTTTGCGGTGATTTGAAAGTCATTTGATGGTGACCTCCATCGTAGGGGCTTGTTTTAATCAGCTATCCATTGTAATTTTTAGACAGCCTACAACCATACTGAAACAAAACATACTATGGATGTATGAGGTAGATAAATGAGCTCTTAATGCATTTCATGTCATCACAAACACAAAATCAACAGGAATGGCATAAAAATACATGAGCAAAAACCACAAACGAAATGATATATTATCGGAAAAACTACATATCATCACAATCATAAGACTCATGTGCTCTAATGTCATCCCCTCATCACCAACTCTACAAACTAAGCATTAAGAACAAAAGATTAGTAGTTGAACCTACAGAATCTCACCCGAGCACACGTGAATTACATATCATCTCAATCTCCTTTGTCTCGCTTCGGTTACGCGAGAAGTCTTTCGTCATCTTTCAGGTAGTTGAGTTTGCATGAGTTCGCTTTCTGGATGGGTGTGTGTTTATGATGGACCACTAACATGTTGTGAAGGCTCAGCTTCATCATTGTTCCTAGGCATTTATCTGCATTTACGACAAAAAATTTGCAATTCTTAAGCAATTGTAGCAATATGAAACAAGTTATGAGCTTACCATCCAGTTTAACTTACAAATTCTCTCTCATCTAACCCCTAGGCATGTATCTCTTTTGTAAGGCACGCTATTGATCTTCATCGAGTGGATGATCTGTCTCATTTATTATCCATTTCGAGTAATCCTCTAGTACCATGAAATGTAAACCGATTCCTAAAGAGGAGGATCAAGCGGGTGTACGATACAAAAATGGTGATTATTGCATCTTTCTATATACTGACGATGAGCACTTGCCCAGTCAATGTGATCACCTCCTTTCGTGACCTTTCTCTCTATTTTTTGAACTTCTTCTAGAACGTGTTGTGCCAAACCGATTTGTCTAAGCACACGATCCGGCACATGCATCTCTACTATGTCAAAGCATATGAGTGGAACTCTTGCTCTCCATATTCCTTGGTCTTCAGTGCAGATTGGTGGTAGCTATGGAAGCTTATAATATGGCCCCCAAGAGAACTAGATAACATTACATGTATTAGTATTTTCTAAATTAGATTTGTGTTTGTTCCATTTAAGATTGAATTTTCTTGAAGATAAATTCAAAAACTTTTCTTGAAGATAAATTCAAAAACCTAGTAAATCATCATCCGATCAAGCTCGTTTCTATAAAAGTCCAACTGTCTCGCTGGGGTCAGGTCATAACATTTCTGGACGTTCCATTTGTATAGATTTCAAACTGATTCAAAATTCAAATAATTCACAAATATAACTAGAAAATATTAATGCATTGGCTAGATTAAGATTTGCCTACAACCAAGCGGTATATGACCGTCTAAAACTCGAGTCTCGCATAATCTCGGTCTTAGAACAAGTCTCTCCCACGTCCAAACTTGTAACAAAGTAAGACACCCTTCTGCTCTTTATTTTGCATCAAAGCCACCTTTGACATTTCACGATACAGGTATGATAAAACAACACTACCCCGTGATAGTGTGCCACAAATGTCCAAGTCTACAATGATTGATAACCACCTAGACGCGTTTACAGAAATAGTGTAAGACAATGTCAAGTCTACACGGTAATTATATAAAATTTCAAAAACAATCATATACCTCAAATGTACTTTATCTTTACTGGAATTAGGAAAAAAAATCATCCAATCATGTGCAAAATGTATGCACGTGTATGGCGCTCAATCATGACCTGTGTTGCATTAGCTGGTAGTGGGTCGGAGAAATTCTCCTTCAAGCACTTCAGTCTAATATACCTCCAGTCAACGAGGGTGAAGATGCTCCTAACTCATCATCACATACTTTTGCTATGCACACCTTTTGTTCTCGTAACACAGGGACCATTAATGCGAAGACCTAGTATGACTAATACGTCTTGAAGAGTAATGGTCAACTCTCCGACACACAGATGGAATGTGTTAGTCTCTGGCCTTCATCTATCTATCAAAGCAGTAATAAGCGGCCAATATAACTTCATCCATCTTATCTTGGAGCATGTAAGAAAACCAGCTCGAGCTACCGTGGCGATCACACGCTCATCGTCAAGTGTCCATCGAGAATGCCCTAGGCTATGATCGACCATGACTAACTCCGATCCTTTCTATATAGTTATTCAATATATTATTAGATGTAGAAGAAATATGCATGGAGACAATAACTTGTATGTATTTAACAAAATAGTTACCTCCAAAAATAATATTTCTGAGAACGGTGCCGAGATTGATCATAGAGAACCTCATCACTGTCGGGCCTAGGCTGCATGGTGCATACACAATCTACGTTACATATGAAATAGGTCAACAATTGAAGTCTAAATTTTGATAATTACAACCAATCACTTAATTATACGTGCATCAAAAACTAGGAATATTAAAGAATATAAACCAAATAGCCATCATAAGTTCTCATGCCAATTTCATAGATAGTTTCATCAATCGATCACATTTAGTGTCATGAACATAATATAACACTTAAATTAGGAAATGTAGCCAAAAGAATGAGCATTCATCAAGCTCATTTACATACAAACTTAAGCAAATTAACATAGTTATAGCTAAAAGAATGAGCATTCATCAAGCTCATTTACAAACAAAAAACCACCAAATTATCGTTGGCGTACCCAAAAGAATGAGCATTCATCAAGCTTATTTACATACAAAAATAAGCAAATTAATGTTGTTTTAGACGGTTAGATTTACAAAAGCATCTCAAAATGATCCTTCCACCAAATTCACTGTTAACTCTGCATGAAATCCGTCAACAACTTCTTTTGCATTTTAGATGGCCGCCCCATTAATAGCCTAGCTTGTGATTCATTTTCATTCAATTCTTGATAAAACCTATCAAGAACTTCCAAGCTAAAATTTGCTTCGTGTGCAAATATAGCTTTTCCCAACTTCTACGTCCAATGCATATTAACCTCTCGCATAGATGATGTGAATTGTTTGATCTCACTTACTATCTCACACATAAGGATCGTGTCATCATTGGTCTTTTGACCCTTTCCCTTACGCATACTTGACAAATCATTTTTGGATTGTTTATCACTAGAAGCAGAAATAGGTTTGAGGGCCTAGGGGTATCCTTCGGTGGTGAAATATCCTCATCATCTAAGGCTACATAACTACGAGTGTTTTCCCTACGCGTTGTAGTATCATCATCATCCTCAACAATATTAAAATGCGAACTACCACCAAGTTTGTACATCACATCCGCTACATAGTCTCCTCTTGCTTGATCATTTCCGATGATACTTGCAAGGTTTTTAAAATATTTTATAGGCTTGTTGATGTATTCCCTAAGCTTAGAACTAGGAATACTTTTGTCCTGCAAGGTTAAGTATATATATTAACTCCAGACACATTCAAAAATAAAACAATATGTTTCATTCAAATAAAAATTATTAAAATTTTCCTACCTCAAGCCATCTATCAAAGCAATATTCGTCCATAGTGATTTGTTTATTCACATCATTCCATCCCGCACTGCTCAAATTATAGCATTTTTACATGTCAAAATATATATTATGCCAAGTTTTCATACGGTTCTCCACAGAATCTCCAGTAAATTCTGAGCCAAACTGTTTATTGATCTCAGTGGTGGTCATACGATAAGGCATCTTCTTGAATTTTTTATCGGCCTTCATCCCTTGGTTGGCACAATTTGCAAGAAAAGGAATTAGTACATCATCATGTTTGCTCTCCCATAGAAGGTTAGCCCTCCCCGTGCTTGTGTTTTTATTTTCATTTTTATGAGCAAGCACTTTTTTCCTCTTTGGGTTGGGTGATGTACTTTCATCATCCTCAACATCAATGGAGATCCTCTTGTTGCTTTGATTTTGTTGATTAGGAGATGGTTCACCCATACTTAAACTTAGATGTTATAAAGTATGAGGAGCGTTTAGCATGTTCATGAATGAAATTGATGGTTGCTAGCACATTCACCAAAAGTTACCATCTTACATTTTAAAATTATTTCGTAAGTGAGGACCTTGGCCAACTTGTGATGAATGAAAGGGCATATATCCCGGGTTAAACCCACAAGTGATTGATGAATTCCTTGAGGTCCTACGGGATGGAGTTGATGTCGTGCTTTTCCCTTTGCCCTTATCAAGTTCCTCACAATTGAAGTTGTCGTGCATACCTAAAATATACTTTGATAGAAGTACACCAAATAAATTTAAGCTAATTCACCACACATGAAACAAAGTAAATTAACTAAAAATAATGGAATTAAAGTACATACAACACATAGTGGTCATCACACAAATATTACACATGAATCTTAAATAGTTTTACAAGTTTGGTCATAAAATAATGTTCTTGATAATAGAAAATTACACAAGCCAATTTTCCTAACAAATCATCACTGCAAAGTCAAGCAATTTCACATGCCAAGTTTATTGGTATTCCCATCCTTATACTTTTCACAATAGTCAACCTACATCTCCCAACTATTTGATCTCTACGATCCTTCCATAGGTTTCTTGATTGATTTTGCTCCCTTTGAGTTTGAGGTTGAGAAAATTTAATAATATTATTTTCATCTTCGCCCGCAACATCAACTTCATCCTCTTCAATGTCAACTATTTCGTTGAATATCTCATCATCTGGGTCAACCATTACAATATATTATGAAAAAATACGCATGCCAATACAATATCAACTTGTGCAGTAAATGGGTAATGAGTCTTAGTAGTGAGAATCTTGAAATGGTTTTTCAAACAATCAAATGTATATTCAATCTTAAACCTTAATGAAGAATGTCTAATATTGAATAATCCCCTTCTATTTTTTGGTGTTCTTCCTATTTGTTCCTTCAAATGGTAAGGGTCGTATATCCAACATCACACACGTAATATTTTCCTACAATTTTCATGATATAAAATTGTTTATTAGTATTCTTTAACATTACATTGTATATCAATCTTATTATTGAAGTAAATATGTAGGATTTAAAATTTTAATGAAATTACCATCATATACTCTCAGGCCTTGAGGTGGTGGCCTAGATAATACATCTTGAAGGACTCTAAAGTTATTTGCAGAACCTTCCCACCCTGCTAATACGTAGGTGAATAGTTTGTTTGGAGTACACGCCGCTAGAACATTTTGTGTGAGTCCTTTACAACCACAGAATCGTGCAGCAAGATGGTCGGGTAACATGGCATCAATATGCGTTCCATCTATCATACCAATATAATCCTAGAGATTATAAAATATTACTAGTGAATATTTATATTAAATTAAAAAGTAATGGAGATATTCACAATGTATAAAGCGTATACCTTAAAATAATGGTAGTATAACTGATTGTTAATGATCTCTTGTGGAACTTTATTTCGTGCATGTCTCAAGAAGGGCGGACGTATGTGGCAAATAGCTTCTAACATCTTGTTAAAATATCTACTTACAGTCTCACCAGATTTAATAAAATATGACCTAACAATTTGATCTTTTGTTTTATGCCCTAATATATTCAAAGATATAGCAAGCTGCTCCTTCACTATAACGTGTCTCGAGTCTCGTAACAAATCACTCCTCCTCATATTTTCTGCAAGCTTCATAAAAGCACCGTTGTACATTCTAACATAATTGACACAACTATCACTGAATCCATTATATATTTGGTCTATGTGATCTTTTCTAATTTTATATTGTTTTAGTTTCTCCTCACTAGGACCCTGGCGAATGGACCTACGTCTACTTTGCATTCTCCTCATAAATGTCATAATCATGACTAAAACAGAGAGTGCGGCACCTGAGCACATGTTAATTACGGTCTCTTCATCAATGTCACCATCCATCTATAATACTAGCATCATATTAGAGTATGTATTAACATTATTAAAACAAATGAAATCATGCAATTATTAAGATACACTAAACATTACATCGTATAAACAACCACACAGTTTACCAACTAAGAAATGCACCATGTTCAAGTCATAGGAATTAATTAGATACGTAAATTACTTTTAAGTGCTTACAAAACATTACTTAAATATTTGGAAACAATTAAAACTATTTCATAATATTAACAAGTTTTAAGGGTGAAATCTTATACCAACAAATAATAGTATTCCTATACCTACTAGACTCACCAAACAAATGAAAGCTTCAACTTCAATGAGGTGGTAGTAAAATCAAGTACAATTATAACTATTTATAAAGAATCACAATCTCAATACCATTGATCATAGCCAATTCTATCAATATACAAAGTGCATTGGCAAGAATGACCATTGAGTCATGAATCTATAATTTACAATGATAACATGAAGCAACGACTCTATTCTAATATATAGGTACAGTATTTCTCCATCATTATGAATAGAACCTCCCCTTTCTTGGAATAACTTGAAAAAAACTACATAATATCCCGGATACCAAACTCTAATAAGAACTTTCTTAGTACTTCTCATTGAAACTTTCATCATATATACCACATTAAACTATAAAATTACTTTTAAAAAGTGCGAGCTATTCTTCACATTTATATACAAGAAAATTACTAATTTTTGTAATTAAAACAAACTCTCATAAGCTTAATCAACAATAAAATGTAGTAGATTAACTAAAACTCATGGGTAGGGAATTTTAAATTTTTTTAACAACAATAAAATCCATCAAATAAAATCGCAACACCAAAACCGCTAAAATAAGCAATTTATCAAAGATTTGGTAACCTAAAAAAAATTTAAGCAAATTATCTCTAAACAACAACCGAGAAGACGGAGGAGGTCACGTTGCTGGGCTTTGCACAGTGGGAAGGCGGGAGGGAAGCCTGAGGAGGTCACTCCGCTGGCCTTTGCACGACGAGATGAAGGCGGAGGAGGAAAATGAGATTGTATTTGATGGCGGAGGAGGAACACGAGAAGGGAGAAAGGCGGAGGAGGAAAACGAACCCTAGGTGGCAGAGGTGACCAGATCGAGTAGCGGCAGAAAAAAATATACACTGATCACGAACCCTAGAAAACGTTTTTGGGGTACGGAGAGAGAAAATGTCAAGTTTTCTTTCGTAATCGGCCTCTCAACTTTAAAAAAAATTCGATAAAAATCCAACGTGGCGTTTTTATTTTCTGTCACTTTCTTTTTGGTTTTTTGCAAACCAAACACCAAATTGTGAAGGAAAAGGTCAAAAATACATTGTGTCAGTTTTCTTTTAGCCTTTTTTTTTGTGTTTTTTTACCAACCAAATAGCCACTAAGAGAAAATTTTAACCTGCATTTGCATTAACAAAAAAAAAACTTCTTTTTTTAAGAAAAATGACCAACTTTCATTAACTTAATAAAGAAAAGTTTACATCTATTGGAAGTACAGAGGCAAGAAATGATGGAGGATCCTTCAACAAATGAGATATCCATGTTATTTTAGCACCCTCCTTAGCAAGCATGTTGCCTCATTTGCTTTTCTATTGACAAGAGAAAGAGGATTATTTTGTAAGAGATACTTGATATCCTCCATGGTTTCCTCCACAATAGTGCCATAAGATAAAATAATGAGATAAGGAATTTATTGTCTAGTCAAACACTCCCTAGGCAAACCTAAAATTGAGACATTTGTACACTCATCTACATGTGTAATAATTATGGTGTAGTCAAACACTCCGTATGCAAACCTAAAATTGAGACATTTGTACACTCATCTACATGTACAATAATTATGGTGTAGTCAAACGCTCCGTAGGCAAACCAAAAACATGGGACCCTACATGAGACAGGTGAGGTGTCGGCTTCATGTCCTATGATGCACTGTTTATGAACAGTGCATCATAGGACAGGGAGTCGACATCTCACATGTCCCATGGAGGGTCCCATATTTTTTGGTCCTTGTAGCACCACCGTTTCTGCCAATAATGTTTGATAACCGTAGGTTAGTGTTTAGATTCTTGGGCTTCTATGAATTCATTTAAATGGGAATTAATAAATTGAACAATCTCTTGTGGTTGTCTACGATCTCCACCATTATTGACACTATTCCGTTTGACCATAAGGCTCATATCATAAATAGCAACCGACTTCGGTTAATTAGTTGCCGTCAAATCATCGATTTTTTTTCCCGACACTCTCAAAAGCATCAAGCCTATTAGCCTATAGCAATTGTAATTGACAATTAGGATGCATTTCCTCCTATACCATGGCTGCAAAAAAAAATAATAATAAATAAATAAAACTAAAGCACATGCATAGTATTCTGATCCTTGCTGCTGCAATCATCACAAACTCCATTACATAACAGTATTTTTATCGAAATATTATCGTGCAACTCCTTCGAAACAAAACTTTTAATTTTATTAGGTGCTTTTAACCTCCAAATCATCAATCAAGCCTTGTCTCGTGGATCCATTAAATCATCGACCAAGCGGTCTTTTTTTTTTATATTAACAAATCGATGGGTTACAGGGGACTCAGTCGAGACTCCCTGGCCAGGTCCATTAATGATTGAACTTGAATCCCTTCGGCCCACTGCTTGCACTGGGCCATCCTGCTTTTATGTTCATAGGACGGGTCCATTTGCAAGCAAATCCAAACAGCTATTGGGCTTAGTAAATGGCTAGCCCATCCCAGCGACACGGAGCAAAATCCGCGATCTAAGAATTTGCGGGGAGTAAGAGACATGTATTAAACGGCTATCTCATTGTTATTTTTATTAAGACCATGTGTACAACTGTAGTTTTTCTTTGATTGGCAACATTATGATTGTAATATGGATATTCCACATTAATTTGGTATTATTTTATGTAGGAAAAATAACTCAATTGACATTATTTTATATAGAAAATATAATCTGATTGACATGTCTTTATGAATACGAAATAATCAGATTGGTATGAATTTTGATAGTAATTCACGAGAATATCCTCGTTGTTGAAAGAATTAATACCACATCGTACATGAGATCCTACTAAAAATGCCACTTTGATAATTTAAACATGACGCTTTGAGATCTCAGCTCTCCTTCATTATTAGTTGACTCCAACGGTGCCCATTCATCCCACACGGCATCAATTAACATAGTACCATCAATTCTACACATCGAGCACAATTTTTAAATTCAATTGGGCCCCAACCAAACCCAAGTCCACTCCGAAAGCTAACTCCATTGAGAGAACAGATGACCAAACCCATGTGCACACGCTTCTTACCCATTCTCAAGGACAAAGGCTACTAATAGAAAATGTTCAGTTGTGGTTTATTTTTTTGGATCTTTCTATAGAGTCCTCAAGGGCACTGTATAAGACAGGAGAGAGATAGAGAGAGGTGAATAGTAAAAGAGCTCACTATTTGCATTTTATTTCCGTTCCTACTATTCACCTCTCTCTATCTCTCTCCTCTCTTATAGAGTGAAAAACCATATTTTTTTTAGTTATAAATTTGTCCAGATGTGCATTAATACTACGGGAATGATACTGAAAACAAGGAAGCTTTGGATTATGCAGAGGACTATTTATAGTAGAGTTGATCACTTAATTGCTTTGATTGTGAGGAAAAGATTAAAGAAAGCAAGAGAAGTACAATTAGCAACACTAAGCAAATATTTAGTTATCTTAATAACACCGTCAACTCGATTGCAGGACAACTCCAATCATAAACTAGTATTATTACGCCATGCATTATCTTCTCCAAAAAGCAACTCTCTATGCACATATTTTTTTTTCCTGGAGTTGTCTTGGCGTTACGTATAATCAATATCAATACTAGCTAACTCTAGCTTAATTATGAGCTATTGTCAAGAACAACATGCGTTGATACTTGATAGCCAATCGTCCATGAAACCCTTGTTGCGAAATCTATTTTATTATCTTTTAAGGGGGTGTTTGTTTCAAATCCTATAATTTTAGGATATGGATTCACCATGGGATTTGAAATCCATAGGTGTTTTGTTATGGGGTTGAGATTTCTAAAATGTTGTTTGTCACATTAATATTTTGGGATTTGGGATACTACAATTTGTAATATTTTGTTTGTTTCAAACTCAAATTGTAGCATTACCAAATACCAAAAATTTATAATATGATGAATATGCTATCTTAGTGAGGTTATCTCCCACAAAAAGACATGAGATTTGTCAAATCCTCTCCAATTGAGAGGTAAGCATAGCTTACTCATTTATGGGATTTGTCAAAATCCTCTCCAATTTAGAGGATTTGACAAATTCTAAAAATTGAACACTTTTTGTACTTTTGGGATTCAATATTCTAAAAAATTTCTTAAAACAAACACCATATATGGAATCTTAAAATACAAAAAACCCACTTTTTGATCCCAAAACTTGTAATCCATACCAAATGCCAAAATTTTTGATGAAACAAACACCCCCTAAAAGAATTAACAAAAAAAGTAACGAGAGTTGAAGTTAAAGATAAATTTTTAATTTAAGTATTCACAGATTTATCTCTCTACGCTCTGTGTTGGTGTTAGGCTAGGTGTTGGATAGCGGATTCCTAATCTATTTTGGTAACATGAGGTTATTAGGATTCTTAATCTATTTTAGTAATATGAGGTTATTAGGATTCCTAATCTATTTTGGTAATAGGTTATTAGAATTCCTAATTTGTTTTGGCTTTTGGTTTATAATTCCTAGTATGTTTATGATTTTAGGATTTCTATATATATGGAACAATTGGAATAGAGAAGCAAATTGGGGATATTTAGAGCACATAAAAGAGATATTTTCTGAGCTATTTGTTTAGGGTTTTGTTTGGAGAGATTAAGAGCTTGTTGGTGAGATTAGTTTGTTCCTTCGAGTGATTTGTAATCTCAGTTTGTACTCTTTCTCTATTAGTGAAAACCTCATCCCCTTCTTGCCCCGTGGACGTAGGCAACTTGCCGAACCATGTAAATCTCTTATGTTATTTGGTGATTGTGCTTGTTTATTTGGTTGTGATCTCTCTTGTTTGGATTGTGTGATTCGACCGCTTTCGCGTCGCGCACAATAATTGATATCAAAGCTTCAGGTTCGGCTTGAGACTTATTTGAAGGATTCTCTAAAATGATTCCTATTTGAAGAGTTAGATCGACAACATGGGTGAAGCAAGAATCAGGATCGTCTCTTACGAAGACGATACATAGTTTGAGCATCATTAACATGAAGATCGATGTTCCGAAGTTTGATGGAAAGATCAATTTCGGTTTGTGGAGGTGCCAAGTGATGGATGCGTTGGACGCTCAAAACTTAGAAGAGACTCTTGAGTTGCAAGAGAAACCTGCTGATATGGAAAAAAAAGTTTGGAAGAAGATGAATAGTAGGACGTGTAGAGTTATTCGGTCATGCTTGACGCCGGATCTTATTTATGATGTGATGAACGAGATGTCGGCGAAGAAGATGTGGGAAACACTCAATGAAAAGTATCTTACTAAGAGCATTGAGAACCGGTTTCACTTGAAGAAGATGTTTTATCAATTCAAGATGAAGAGAGAAGTTTCCATCAAGGAGCATGTTAACAACTTCACGAAGCTACTTTCAGACATGGCCAATGTGGATATTATGGTTGAGGATGAAGACAAAATGATGCTACTTTTGTGTTTGTTGCCCAAGGATGATTATGGTACCTTTGTTCTCACTATGATTAATGGAAGAACTACTATTAGCTATAAGGATGTGACCTCAGCGTTAGTGAATTATGAGTTAAGGAAGAGTGTTGATGAGTCATCCGAGAAGGCACCAGGAGATGCATTAGTAGTTCAAGGCCGTGGTTCAAACCGAAGCAGGAGGTCGTAGTCTGGAAGTGCACATCATGGGATTCGTAGGAATCAGTGTGCTTTTTGTAAAGAGAATGGATATTGAAAAGCTGAATGCCCAAAGTTAGATCGAGCAGAGAAGAATAAGGAGAAAGCTGTACAAGCTTCAGAGGTGAATGTTTTCAAGACTGGTGGTAACAATTCAGATTCAGATTCTTCAGGCTATTTGTTATCCGCACTACCATCAGTTTGTGATGCCGACTCTACGAAGTGGATGTTGGATTCGGGTGCTTCTTACCACGTTTGCCCTAGGAAGGATTGGTTCTCCAGCTTTCAGAAGTTGGAAAGAGAGGATATCGTGCTCATGGGTAATGGACATGCATGCTCTATTACTGGTATTGGTAGTATTCGGAGTAGGATGAGTGATGGGATGATGCGAGAGTTGGATGATGTGAGGTTCGTTCCGCAATTGAAGATGAACATCATTTCACTTGGAGCTTTGGAGGCAGCAGGTTATAGGGTGATCTTGGTGGACGCATGCTTGAAGGTCACATTGGGGTCCATGATTGTGATGAAGGGCGTTAGAAGGAGCAATTTATATTATTTGCTCAGAAGCACGGTGATTGATAGGGAGCTGACGACTTCATCAGATTCGGCTAGACTGTAGCATTGTTTGATGCTGGGTTATTTGATTAGTAATGCCCTGTATAGGTTGTTAAGGAGTGTTTTGACCTGTAGTTTGAAGTCCTACGAACCCATTGGTATGAGCAAGAAGACCAAGGTGGAGTTTGACATTTCTATCCATCATTCGAGGGGTCTTCTGAGGGGTGTTCATTCAGGCATTCGGGGGCCTTCCAAGGGAGCATCATTGGAAGGTAATAGATATGTGGTTTCCGCAGTTGGGGATTGTTCTAGGCATTGGTGGAATGCAACCAAGTCCTGTTAGTGTGAAGTCCTAGAAGCCCGCAACAGATGGAGGAAGTGTGTTGGTAGAAAGGTAACCCGACGTTCTGATTATGATAGTGGTTCTTTCTTGTATTTATACCAAGCTCACGGTAATAGGAGACACTTCATTGGTGTTGAAACTTTGAGGCGACGTGATGAGATGACAGATTTGGGGAGCTGTTCCTTTCTGGAGGAGGATAGGCATTTGATGTCGAGCATTGGCATTGGTGTGCGGGATACAATATATTTGGGCCGTCTTATGTATAGGTTGCTGACTGCTGCATGTAGAGATATAAGATTTGGTGGAGCTGCTTCAGATTTTGGGTTGCGTCGGATGTTTGGCTACCCAGTACTTGGTCACATCGTAGATGTGAGATTTGATCTGATAGCACATTTTGGATTCAGAGGCGTGTTTGATTATCAGGTATTGGCTTCTGACTTTGTTCTGAATAGGTATGTCACGTTTGACTCTCGGCAGGTAGAGAGTGGTGATCAGATCTTTGGGACATCACAGCAGGTGGAGAGTGATGCTACTTCATGTTGGGTGGAGAGTCCAGATCATACTGCATCATTTGAGATTCCAGCTGATGTAACACATATTAGGAATCGTGTTAATTTGGATGCAGATGATAGATTAATTGATTCGAGTACAGCTGATAGATGTAGTCTGAATATGGCCATTGGTTCATCTCAGGTGGAGATGTTTGTGTTAGCCCCTAGAGGGGGGGTGATTAGGGTCTTATGCTAATCTAATCCGATTTTATGCCAATTAAAACTTATTAACAAGTTATCCTAGCAAGAATGAAATACAATAAAATATGTAAGCCATGATAAACAATATGAGCAAAAAGAATATATCCTATATGATAAAATTATATGCAAGGATATATAAACTAGCACAAGATGATATAGCCTACCAAAGAGATATATAATATGATATATGTAAGGATATGCAAACACAAGGGTAACATAAACAAATGAAATAGTGGATGAAATAAACAATGAGAGAAAGTCTATAAAGATGGACAAAAATAAGTGCTAAGCCAAACTCAAACAAGCAATATGATCACGGAGTTCGGACCTTCCGTCCTACGTCTCCGCTCTCCACTCCCGGGGAGAAATCCACTATCACAACCGGGTTTTCTACATTCACCCGAATAACGTTTACAACCATACTATGTCGGTTTTCAACAATCACCGATCAACGTCCACTCCTCACACTCGGTTTTCTAGCTAATCGAAAACTTTACAATCGATACTCTTGCAATCACACTCTACACCCTCACAAGTGTTGGACCTAGCCGTGTCTCCCTCAAGTGCTCGGTTACAACCTCTCCCTAGGTTCGTCAACCGACGCCACTCCTCTTGGGACAATCCCCGACTCTCACCATACACTCCTCTCGGTGTACAAGTGTATACAAAGTGTATCCTCACAATTAAGCACAATATAACAAATGATTATTCTCTAACATGGATGAGAACACAATGAAAGCTCACACTCAAAGTTATAACTCTCACCAACCCAAATATATTATGAATGCAAATACAATAAGCTCAAGTGGGTGTGTGTAACCAATGAGTGAAATTAAAATCAAACTAAACTCAATTAAAATCTAGCATATAGAAATTATAAACAAAATAATAAATAGCTAGAAATGAGTTTAGAGATTCTTCTCTGAATAACAAGATGGAGAGATGGAGATTAAAGCCCAAACAAGAAGATGATCTCCTCCACTTGTGAAAACCAAAACAGCTTTAAACCAAACTCAAACCAACCATAAACCCTTGTTAAAAACTTTCTTAAACTTGTTTAAAACACTCTCATGGTTACTAAGATAGAAAGGGGTTTGGGGGTTTATATAGGAAGAGGAAACAACAGCAAAAACCCCAAACAAATAACAAAAAAGCCCCAGCCAACGGTAACAAGAAATAGCCGTTGGAAAGGATATGACAGAGCGACGGTCGACCGTGGCGGTCGATCGCGAGCAACAAAAAAACAACAGAAAACTCCAGAGAGTTCGACGGTCGACCGCGAGAAATTTTCAGCTGACGGTCGATCGTGACGGTCGATCGTGAAAGTATCTGCTATACACTATGCAAAAGACTCAGGCGCGGTCGACCGTGGCGGTCGACCGTGAACTGATATATGAAAAGGAAGTTCTGAAAACTGTTTTTTTGGTTTTATAACACTGTTTAAAAATATCAAATAAATTCTAAAAAATGTAAAACTTTAAGGAATGATTGTAGACATGATAATAAACATGCTACAATGACTGGTTTCCAAAAATGACTTCTCAAATAAAAATATCATCATTTTACAAAATAGGCCATAACATGAAAATGTAAACATGTGAATTTTGACATTTTGGCTAAACCATATTTTAAAACTTTGCACAATGATTATGTAGACTTAATAAAATATATATATGATTATTGTTAAGTCCAAAAACTAAGAATACAATATTTTACAAATACAATAGAAAATAAAACATATGAGTATGTATATGAAAATAGATTTGTTTCATATCTAAGTAGTTAAACCAAATCAAAATAATAAATATGAAATATGTAATTTCATATTTATAAACATAAAAACCAAAACCATGCATGTATATATATAACTATATATATACATAGAAACCAAATACATGTGTGTATATGATATTGAGCTTAGAGTATCTAACACACATAATATAAAACCTAAACTAGATTATCCAAGCCGATCTTGATCTTAAATAAGCTTGACTTGGTACACTATGCGGATAAAGCTTGAACTTAATCTTTAACTTGAATTGTACGATGCTTCACTCCACAATTCCGCCAACCTCCGTTTGATATTGTCGTTGAAGCGCAATTTCATCCATCCTCCAACGCATTGTTTGTCTACAATAAATAAAAATATACCAACACTAGACAAACAACATTAGTGATAAATTGTTTGTTAAACATCATCAAAACAAAGAGGCCAACAGTTTGGATTATTTCAGCTTGGGACCATTGGAGATGCTATCAGTCGTAGACTTGATCGTGATGTTGAAGAAGGATTGTGAACTCTTCTAGTGGATTGAGGCCTTTGGAGGCTGTTTGGGTGAACTACGTGAATGCTTGAGTCCTTGGACAAGAGGATACGTAGGCAGTCATTGCAGCCGGTTTGGTGAGTTGATACCGACATTTGGAGTTTGTTCGCATTCTCGTTTGGGTTCTCGACTTGTTGTGGATTGAGTCTGCTGTCGTGGATTTATTCCACTTCGTACTAGACGCAACAAGTGAGACGTTTGGTTGGTATTGGTGTCTGCTCAGTTTTGGGAAAACTTCACCGAGGTGGAGAATTGTTGGATAGCGGATTCCTAATCTATTTTGGTAACATGGAGTTATTAGGATTCCTAATCTATTTTGGTAACACGAGGTTATTAGGATTCCTAATCTATTTTGGTAATAGGTTATTAGGATTCCTAATTTGTTTTGGCTTTTGGTTTATAATTCCTAGTGTGTTTATGATTTTAGGATTTCTATATATATGGAACAATTGGAAGAGAGAATAGAGAAGCAAATTGGGGATATTTGGAGCACAGAAAAGAGATATTTTCTGAGCTATTTGTTTAGGGTTTTGTTTGGAGAGATTAAGAGCTTGTTGATGAGATTAGTTTGTTCCTTCGAGTGATTTGTAATATCAGTTTGTACTCTTTATCTATTAGTGAAAACATCATCCCCCTTTTGCCCTGTGGACGTAGGCAACTTGTCGAACCATGTAAATCTCTTATGTTATTTGGTGATTGTGCTTGTTTATTTGGTTATGATCTCTCTTGTTTGGATTGTATGATTCGACCGCTTCATTTTTTTCTCCTTGTTTCAATGATGATTTATGCTAGGTGTACTAGTAAATCATTTCTTATGTTGCCACAAATCAAGAGTTAAGCGACAATCCACATATGTGAATAGTGGCTTCTGTCCTACTAATTTTTTTATACTTCTGTTACTTTGATATTTGTGCTGTCTCAAAATTGTTTTTCATAGGGCTAAATACCATAAACCCACTTTTACTTTTAGATTTTATATCAAAAAATCTCATTTAACTTTGATATTTTATCAAAAAGCTCCAGTAAATTTAAAATGAAAAAGATCATGTTTGAGACAGGTAAGCAGGTGTTTTTATTTTATTTTCTTAGTGTTATATTTTTCATCTTGTTCAATATTTAATGAAAATGAACAAATGCACCTGTAAAGGGTTATTCAATGGAGGAGTGGGTTTAATTTTGATTCTATAAAGAGTGGTGTTAGGGGCACACCCCCTACCACACCACCAACCACACCCCCCTCTCCCATAGCTACAGTAAACCGGGCCCCATATGTGATTTTAAAATCTCATGTGGGGTCCGGTTTACTGTAGCGATGGGAGAGGAGGGTGTGGTTGGTGGTGTGTTAGGGGGTGTGCCCCTAACATTATTTTTCTATAAACGCTACAAAAAGGAGTAGTGGAATAAAAGGAGAGAGTGGCTGAGATGGCAGGTTAGGTAACACCCTGAAATAAATATTTAGGATTCCAGACTGGATGAATAATGACTTTATTTCCTCCCCATAATTGCATGCATTCGCATGCAGAATAATTGCCCAATCCAGCTAAGCCCCCCGCTTCACATGGGAACCAGATGGGCGCTGGGCCCCGCTTCCCCGGGTCTCCATCTTCACCTTTCGTACTCGTGGTCACATTACATTGAAGCCCTAACAATTGTAGGATTTTGCACCTGTATCTGATTATTGATCATGAAAACTACTCGCGCTAGATCGTTTTTCAAGTTACACGCCTGTTTGAAGGAGGAAGAAAAGATATCTCTAACTCGGTTTGTTTGTCTTCTAGTTGATACTCAAATTTTTTTTTTAATATACTGTATGTCACTTGTTTTTTTCCCCAATAGTTAATCATTTATTTTTTGAGAAGTACGTGTTCTTGGTAGCAAAGTGATCACACCTATATGCATACTGTTCTAACTTACTTTGAAGGGAGAAGAAAATATATTTCTAACTTAGTCTGTTAGTCTTCTAGTCATTAATACTCAAAAGAAAAAAAAGTGTGATCTATTGTATGTCACATGTTTTTTCTCATAATAGACGAATTATATATTTTTGAAAAGCATGCGTTCTTGATAGTAAAGTGGCTGTGTTACAGTCATCTAAATTTATAAAGTTGAAAGAATAATTAAATGTGTTATTTTTAATAAAAATGAAATTTAATAAAGAAAACGTGATAATTACTGCACTAAATGTTAATTTCGCAAAGCTTATATATATCATATTACAATCACCGCTACACATATCATTGTATAAATTAAGATAGAATTTCATGAAACTCTTTATATTAACACATAAACTAATTTATCTTTGTAAATCAGTTTGTTTTCATGACTAGAGTGATTTATTACATCTTCAATCATATACTCCATATTTCAAAAAAGAAAAAGAAAAAAAGGAAAAACCGTGTAACTATTCCAAGCAACAAAAACAAAACGTCACATAACTTTCATTATCACCATCTAATTTAGTCTATTTAGATGCCTAACTACATTGACCATTTGGTCCTTTGGCCGGCTCGTTCAACTTTTTTTTAAGGCTACGTGACAAAATGATATCTTTCGAACTGTTTATATCTATTATGGCTAAAATATCTAGTTGTGGGCGGACCTCGTCGTAAAACAACCAATACCCTCCAAAGGGCGTATCCTGTAATATTCACAATTGCAGCCTCTAAAGACTTGACAGCTGTACAGCTCCACGTGCGGATTCATCACCAGCCAGCGGTTCCTAACACTTGACCGTATGATCCAACGGTTGATATTTATCTCCTATGCAAGTAACAGAGTATGGTGGGGCCACCGACCGCTACTTACATGTTTGTTTGCTGATCAGAAAGCAGAGGGATTAAAGCAGGAACCGTTTGTTTCTAGCTTCGTCCGCTACTTGCTTCAAGCCATGTTCACTCTATTTTTTTGATCTTTTTCTTTTTAACCTTTGATATTACCTACCATCGGGCATTCTCTTCTGTTTGACTATAGTAACTTTGGATGCGTAATTTCTTTGTATTAGGACCAATTTGGTTTCTCTTGCAAGGAACTTTGCATATACACTATTAAAACTAGGGAAAATTGTGTCAATGCTCTCCAAAAACAATATCTTCATGTGCTGCAGCCCCTTCATTTTTTCCCCATGTGGTTCAGCCACAAAAAGTATCACATCATGTGCTGCAGTTTTTTTTAACAATTATTATCCGCCAACTAAGCATAGAGAGAGGATAAAAATACAAAACTCTAAAATGCTCTAATCTACTCTATTCTTGCATGTTAGGTCTATTTAAGGTTCAGATTAGGTCTAATTTCATGTTATGTCTATTTAGAGTTCATGTTAGGTCTAATAATAGTTCATGTTATGTCTAATAATAGTTCATGTTAAGTGTAATTTCGGTTCATGTTGTGTTTAATAATAGTTCATGTTAAGTGTAATTTCGGTTCATGTTATGTTTAATAATAGCTCATGTTAAGTCTAATATCAGTTCATGTTATGTCTAATAATAGTTCATGTTAAGTCTAATTTTAGTTCATGATATGTCTAATTTAGTTTGTGTTATGTCTAATAATAGTTCGTGTTAAGTCTGATAATAGTTCATGTTAGATCTAATTTCATGTTAAGTCTAATAATAGTTCGTGTTAGGTCTAATAATAGTTCATGTTAGGTCTAATTTCAAATTAGACTTAACATGAAGTAAATTAGACTTATAATAAATTTATCATGAAGTAAATTAGACCTAACACGAATTGTTATTAGACTTAACACGAATCAAGTTGGACTTAACATGAAATTAGACCTAACATGAGCTGTTATTAGACTTAAAACATGAACTGAAATTAGACGAAATATGGAATTAGACCTAACATGTACTATTATTAGACTTAACATGAGCTATTATTAGATCTAACATGAACTATTATTAGACTTAACATGAAATTAGACCTAACATGAACTATTATTAGGCTTAACATGAACTATTATTAGACATAACATGAACTAAAATTAGACTTAACATGAACTATTATTCGACTTAACATGAACTATTATTAGACTTAATATGAACTACTATTAGACTTAACATGAACAGAAATTAGACCTAATATGAACTATTATTAGACCTAACATGAACCGAAATTAAAAATTAGACCTAACACGAACTATTATTAGACATAATATAAACTAAAATTAGACCTAATATTAACTAAAAAATTAAACTTAACATGAACTATTATTAGATATAACATGAACTGAAATTAGACTTAACATGAGCTATTATTAGACTAAACATGAACTAAAATTAGACCTGACATAAGCTTTAAATAGACCTAACATAAACTTGAAATAGACCTAACATAAACTCTACATAGACCTAACATGAACTCTAAATAGACCTAACATGAAAGAATAAAGGAGATAAGGGCATTTGGTAGTTGTGTACTTTTAATGTTCTCTCTATGCTTAGTTGACGGATAATAATTGATAAAAAAATACCGCAGCATATGATGTGACATTTCTTGGGGCTGAACCACATTGGAAAAAAGAGAAAGGGCTGAGCACATGAAGATATTATTTTTAGGGTCTTGACACAAATTTTCCTTAAAACTATCATATTTGCATATGCACTCTTCCTATTTCCTTATCCTTTTCTGCACCTAGTGTAGGCGTCAAAAACTGCCTATTGGCCCCGAATATAGTTCAAGGCGATGTAACAATGAATCGTTGATGCAATAAAGTCACGAAATGTTCAGAACAAGACCACGGACTCACACGCTCGCCAACCAGCTCTAAAAGGTTTGTGCGCTTGATGAACGTTCGCTCGCGAATGAACAAAATGCATGAAGCGAACCACAAGTTCAATAAACTGTTCGCGAGTCAGCGAGATGCATAACATGAATCACAGTCTTGGTAAATCGTTCGCGAGCTAGCGAAACGTATAGTCGGTAAAGGTTTATCCTACATGCTAGCCTGACTCAAACGGTAGTCGGTAAAGGCTTATCAAATCCGTTGATGACTGATGATTTGTCAAAAATCCTATGCATGTTTGTAGGCCCATCGGCTTAATGGATGTGAGTCGAGACTTGAAACAGATAAGCTAAAGACAAGTCTCAAAGACTTAGTCAAAAATACATGAAAGCCACTTTAGTGTCTCAAGTCAAAACGCCGAGGTCAGACCCGCGATAAAAAAACCATAACGCTGAGGTCAGATCCACGATGCAAAAACCACAACGCAGAGGTCACACGTGGGTTCAAAATTTAAAATGCAAGGGTGAGACCCGCGCCTCAAGTTCAAAATGCAGGGATCCACCCCCGTATTCCAGAAGTAGGATTATGATGCATACCTTCATATAGGTCCTGCGTGGCAAATCCCTTCAACCAAAATGCATTCGAAGCGAGTGCAGAGAACAACTCCTTTAAGATAAGGAATCAACAGCTCCAAAATCAGAGTTGAGATCCAAAGTATTTTGAAAATTCGTCCCAGTCAACCGTGAACTTTTGAAAACTTTGTAGGCGGTTTTGTAGGCTGTCTAAAAATCACTGTAGATAGCTGATCCCCATCAAACATCGATGATAGAAGTTATAATCTGACGAGTTCCAGAAGGCTATAATTTAAAGACTTTTACGTAGATCGATGAATGTTATAATCTAACGATCTTCACAACAACCGATGAAAGCTCTAGTTCAACAACCTTCACAATCAACATTGGGAGTTACAATCTAACAACTTTCATATTTTTAAGGAGCCAAGATGAAGATTACAAGATGATAGTCTTTGCAACGCTCTAGCAAAAGAGACCACAAATTAATGGTCTCTTCACATCAAAACGCAGAGGTTATCCCTGCGTTTCACCATCAAAACACAGAGGTCTATTGGCCTTCTTATTTTAATGATGATTTACAAACAATTTACATCTAATATTGTTTGTCTAGTGTTTGTGTTTTATATTTATTCTAAGCAAACAATATATTAGAGGATGGATGGAATTACGCTTCAACGAACATATCTAATGGAGGTTGGTAGAATAGTGGTTGAAGCCTATACAATTCAAGTTAAAGATCCAATTACAAGCTTCATCCGCAAGTGTACCAGGTTGAGCTACATCGAAGATCAAGATCAAGCTTGGGTAATTTAGTTTAGGTTTTATATTATGTGTGTTAGTACTTTAAGCTCAATCATACACACACATACACGTTTCGGCTTTATATATACATATAGTTATATATATACATATATGTTTTGGTTTGATAGTTTTTAAGTTTTAAATATGAAACAATTTAAAAACATATTTTTTTTTATACTTACATGCATATATATGATTTTATAAATATCAATTTTATTTAGTTCAATGAAATCATGTTTTAGTGCATTATATGCGTATTTTGATAAATACTATATTCATTATTTATAGACTTTATAACAATAGCTTACATCTTTCTTCAAGTCTATAAAATCATTTTGTAATATTTCAAAACATGGTTAAGCTAAAATGTCAAAACTCATATGTTTACACTTTCATGTTTTGAATTATTTTATAAAATGATGATATTTCTCATTTGGAAAGTCTTTTTAGAAAACCAATTTTTGTAGCATGTGTATTATCATGTCTATAATTATTTCCCAAAGTTTTATAATTTTTAGAATTTATTTGATATTTTTAAATAGTGTTTTAAAATAAGCAAACTGCTTTCAAACCTGAATTTTTTATATATCAGTTTGCAGTCGACCGTCACGGTCGACCGTCGAGCTGAAAATTCCCACGGTCGACCGCCACGGTCGACCGCGTAAGTCTCTGGAAGTTTTCTGGGTTTCTTAGCTGACTCGCGATCGATCGCGAGTTTTTCACGGTCGACCGCCATTCACCCCAACGGCTCTTTTTGTACAGATTCGTATTCCTGATTTTCTAGGATTTTTGTTGTTTTGTTTGGGGTTTTGGCTGTTGGTTTCTCTTCCTATATAAACCCCTCAACCCCTCTTCTATCAGCAACCAAGGAGAAAGTTTTAAACAAGTTTAAGAGGGTTTTACAGTTTGTTTTAAGTTTGGGGTTTGTTTTTACAAAGAGGAGCTTACATCAGTTTTTGAGGAGTTCATCTTCAATATCTTCTCATCCTCTCTTTGTGTTTATAGAGAAGTTTTCTAACTCCTTTCTCTAGCAATTTTATTATTGATTTTTATATTCTTGTTATTGCTAGTTTGCTAGTTGAGTTAGATTTTATTTCACCTATTGTTTACACACACCCACATGAGCTTATTGTATTTTCATACATAGTATATTTGGGTTGGTAAGAGTTGTAACAATTGAGTGTGAGCTTTCATTGTGTGCTCATCCATATTAGAGAACAAGCATTTGTTGTATTTATGCTTATTATGAGATACACTTTGTAATACACTTGTACACCGAGAGGAGTGTGTGGTGAGAGTCGGGGATCGTCCCAAGAGGAGTGGTGTCGGTTGACGAACCTACAGAGAGGTTGTAACCGAGCACTTGAGGGAGACACGGCTAGGTCCAACACTTGTGAGGGTGTAGAGTGGGTTTGCAAGAGTGTGAGTTGTAGAGTTTTCGGTTATCTAGAAAACCGAGTGTGTAGAAGTTTCGGCTTCCAAACCGGATTGTGATAGTGAATTTTTCCCCGGGAGTAGGGAGCGGAGACTTAGGACGGAAGGTCTGAACTCCGTAATCATTTGAGTGTGTTTGAGTTTGTCATTGACGCATTTGCTTATGCATTTATCTTATATCGCCAATTGCCTATTACTCTTGTATATTTTGCCCTATCACATTTGTAGTTTGATTATATCACCATTGTGTTAGTTTATATATCCTTACATATATTTTTATCATATAGGATATATCTCATTGTTCATATTGCTTATCCTAGCTCATTATCTTGTTGTATTTCATACTTGCTAGAATAACTTATTAATTAATTTTAATTGGCATAAAATCGGATTAGATTAGCATAAGACCCTAATCACCCCCTCTCTAGGGTCTAACAAGGTCATCCCTGCGTTATACCATCAAAGCGCAGAGGTCATCCCTGTGTTACAACATCAAAATACAGAGGTCATCCCTGTGTTACAACATCAAAACACAGAGATCATGCCCACGTTTCAGAGTCAAAACGCAGAGGTCATCTCCAGCGCTCCAATTAAAAACATAGAATTCGTGGACTCAAAACGCAGAGTTTATCTCTGCGTCCCAACTCTGCATTTCAGATTTACAACGCTGTGCGAACACTGTGCTTTTAGCCTAAAACAGGCCCAACTCTGCGTTTCAAGTCTAAAATGCAGAGTTCGGGCCAAAAACGCCATTTTCAATGTTTGACTTGTTCAAACATGAGCTGAACAATTTCAGGAACCGTCCCCCCCTCACATTTGGAGGGATTTCCGCCCCACTAAGGAGCAAATTAAGGGGGCGGTTATACCCCATTCAATCCTATTATGGAGAGAATTAATAGGGCGATTACACCCTTAATCCCCTATAAATAGGAGTAAACTCAACTAAGTTCGGGTCCTTCGGCTTGGTAAAAAAAGAGATCTTTGGTTGGCTTTTTTAGGGGAATTGCTGGAGCTTTGGAGATTGAAAAAATGAGCTTTCTTCATCATTGGCTTACAAACCGATTTCGGTTAAATCAACTCTTTCATAGAGTTTTAAACTCGTCCAGAGTTATCAACTCGTCCAGAGTTCTAAAACTTGCTTTGCAAGTTCTCCACAACGTTCAATCGTGAGGAGAAGATATCGTTCCAGTAAAGCGAAACGTCGGATCGTCAACGGAGAGCAAACTCGACACGAGCATTCGAGGGAGGCACTCCATCGCTACCGTGAAGAACCCAGACTTAAACAAAGGGGAGAATTCAGATCAATTCTCTTCTCTTTTGTAATCAAGAAGTCCACATTGTTATTGAGATTGAGAGAGTTGTAAACATTCTTTTTCTAAGCAGTTAGAGAGAATAAAATCAACTACGATTCTTTCACCATTTTTATTACTATAAATTTTTTAACAAACAAAAGATGACGACTCCACTAGGGACTAGCTTTTTCACCGATGAAGAAGTGGTGGCGTAACCCAAAATCAAGCTCGCTGGAATGATCGTTGAAACTCTGATCATCGAGTTAGACCAAACCAAGTATGAGGAAGCCCTCTCCTCTGGATCCCTTAGCCCCAAGGCTATACGTAAGATCCACAAAAGTCTCCAAAGAGACTAAAGCTCTAACTCCTTAAATTACAGCCAAATCACCCAAGGAAGACATCTCCTTTGTGCCAGATTGCTCGGACAACCCCACCTCCGAAGGAGTAGGCTCAGCTTCTGCCAAATCCGTCCACCGAGTTGAAGGTTCTGTATTCGTGCCAAAGTGATGGGTATCAGGTCACAAAAGGCCCATCGTGGCAACCAACTCCATCAACGCTGATGACATCGCTACAAAGGCCTTGAAATAGGCCAAGAAGAACGCCGCTTGACGAAGGAGAAGATCTCGACGATGGGCACAACTCTGAGAAAGCCGATCTTTCGATCAACGCGAGCTTCACGTTTGTGAGCTAAAACGCAACTCTGAGCTCTGCGTTTCTACCATGAAATGTGAAGCACGAGTTCATGAGCCCAAACAAGAGCTTCGCATGAACCAACATAGCTCTCAAGAGCGTGTTATTCAAACAAAATGCAGCTCTCAAGAGTGCGTTCCAGAACCAAAACGCAGGTCTCCAGACCGCGTTAATCAGCCTGGACGTAGTCCCCAGGAGAGCGTTCCAGAATCCAAACATAGTCCCCAGGATTGTGTTGACCAGCTATAACGTAGCCCGCAGAGGCGCGTTTCACCATCAAAGCGCAAACCTCTGTCTTGCATTCTTCAAGCTAAACACAACCCTCGTGTTCCTTTTTCGGAATGCGATGTGATTCGTCGTGTTCAAAAAGATCAACATGGATCTAAATTTCATGTTTGCTAAGAACCAGTTACGCCCACTGAGAGGTAAGGGATTCCATCTCCAACCTCACGTTCTGTGAGAAAATCTCCCCAGGCATCCGACTTAAGGGAGTTATTTTCAAGAGAAAGACCGAAACAACAAGTAGCTCACTCGTGTCAATGTGAGTAGCTTATTTCTGCGATCCTCTCAGAATGCTAATGTTGTGCTTCTGTGCCTAGGCGATCACTGTTCGACCGATTGACGAGCGTTGCTCGACCAAGCAAGAGACAACGTCATTACAAGAAGAAGTCTTCAGAGACCAAGTATCCTGAAGTCACTATTAATGTGATCGGTAGAGAGAAGTCGTCAGTCCCTAGTTCTGATGAGTCAGAGACGGATCGTTCTCTAAGCGCCAGAGAAATCACTAACGAGTTTGAAGGAATCTACCAATGTACTCGGACGTGAACATGAACATGTGTTTGGATATTTTGAATATGAATCCTTATATTTCACTACGTAACTATCTCTATAACTATATCCAATTGGATATATTTATTTAGTAACCATTCCATATCCTAACAAGTACAAGGATAGACATATTCACAGACAGATAACATAGTCTAGAAAGCTCCTAAGTTTTACTTATTTTTTCTAGGAAGTCCCCAACTATTTATTTTTGACAAAGAAGCTCATAAGTTTTGCTCCTCTCCCTTTAAGAAGTCATTAACTTTCCTTATTGACGTCGAAACCCCCAAATTTTATTCATCTCTTCTAAGAAGCCTCCTACTTTTTCCCGGTAGTCTAGGAAAGAGATATGCGGGCTTTTTAGAAAACGGGGTAAAACTTAAGTGCTTAGTTGTTGAAAAAAAAAAGTTATGGACTTTTTAGGCGATCGAAGAGGGGTAAACTTAATACCTTCTTTGTCAAAAAGATGAAGCCTGGAAATTCTTAGAAAAAAAGATACAAAATTTAAGGCCTTCTTAGACTATGTTCTCTTCGTGGACAGATACGTTCTTTTGCACCCTCTCTCTCTCTCTTGAGACGTACAGAGGCAAAGGACCTTTGTGGTCCGCTTGGGTTGCAAATGCTAGAACGGGGGTCCAGCGTGGGAAACGTTTACAGGTGAGGGTGTTATGAGCAAAGCTTAAACTGAAAGAGCCATCTACCTTGTGGGCAATATCGTCATTATCCTCCACCTTCTTTCATCTCCTGGCTCAAGACAGTTTTCACTTTTCCAATCCCTTCGAAGTCCCCACTCTCTTGTACCCTCTCTCTCTCTCTAGCTATACAAATGCTCCTCTCTCCTCTCTCCTCTCTCTCCTCCATCAACCCCCCAAATCCCCAATTCCTCAAACCCTAATAATGTCAAGTCTCTTCTCCTTCCTCCTCCTCCTCCTCCTCCTCCTCCCTCTCCTCTGCTGTTCTCGCCCCACCGCCCTCAACTGCACCGACCCCTCCCGCCTCTGCACCTCCTTCCTCGCCTTCCGAAACCCTAACCCTAACCTCCCCCAAATCCTCAGCATGTTCGACGCCACCATCGCCGACGTCACCTCCGACCCGATCTCAAACCCTAACTACCTCTTCATCCGCAAGAACTGCTCCTGCCTCACCTCTCGCCGCTACTTCACCAACACGACCTTCACCGCTCGCCAACAAGGCAATGCGTACTCGTTGGTCACTGAGGCCTACGGCGCCCTTGCGAGCTTCGCGAATTCGAGCAGGGTGGTTAGGGAAGGGAACGTTGTGGGCTTGAGGTTGTATTGTGGGTGCTCGAGTGGGCTCTGGAATTACCTGATGAGTTACGTGATGGAGGAGGGGGATACGGTTGAAGGGCTTGCTAGTAGGTTTGGAGTGAGTATGGATAGTATCGAGACGGCGAATGGGTTGGATGGGCCTGATGGGGTTGTGGTGGGGGATGTTTACTATATTCCTCTGAATTCAGGTGGGTTTTTTTATTTGGAGGAAAAAGTTTGCTGTTTTTAATTGAATTTTGGTGTATTAGTTTTTTTTTGTCATCAGCTTATGTTTTCAAAGTACTAGGTAACCTTTTTATTTTTTGGTATTGATCGTATCAGTTGTGGAGTAGATGCTTGGAATTCTAATGGTAACGTGTTGGCATTTGGTAGTTGATGAGCAACATTGTCTTTTGATCCAGGTGCTATTAGGGGTGGTAAACGATCGAATCGTATACTAAGGTGTTACACATTTGTATTTGTTTAAAATTATTGAATTCGAATGCAGACTCTAATATTCATATATGGAGTTTCAAATTCGAACTCGAATACTTGGTATTTGATAAATATTCATGAATATTCACGAATACTTATCGAATATCAAAGTATATTTATTCCGCTAGAGAATTTGATTTTTAAATAGTATTTAAATTCATAAATAAAAATTATTCCTTTATTATATATATATATATTTATATATATATATATATATATATATATATATAAA